>JARFIY010000093.1:0-196347 GCA_036346155.1 Sinelater perroti
GGCATAAAGACGTGCCAAGTAAGGGAAACAAAACAAGGTGACTTTTGAGGAACGTAAAAGAAAAATTCAGGCGGATTTTCAACAAAATGGGATTGCTCGTCGATATCCCAAACAGTGACGGCAGCGGAACCACAAACGATGGAAACAGCAAGAACGTTTTTTTACTGTTAGCACCCAATCAGCTTCAATTACAGGGGTAGATGAAGGCATTACTAAAAGTTTGGAATAGTACTATGTTCAGTGTCTTGTGGATACGCTATTGATGTACAGGCTTTTAACGAATATGCCCTACAAACTGCAAGACTCTATGTTGAAAAATACACATGGTATTATATGCCAGCCTCAGTCCATAAAATATTGGTACATGGGGCAATCATAATTAAACAAGCAATGTTGCCCATTGGACAATTGTCAGAGGAAGCCCATGAATTGAGAAATAAAGACCTGAAGCACTTTAGAGAATTTCATTCCCGTAAAAAGTCTAAAATATGCACCAATCAGGATTTATTAAATAGGCTACTTATTATATCAGATCCGCGTATTTCTTCATTCCGGCAACTACTCCCCAGAAAAAGTTCTACAATTTGTAATGAAGTTTTATCTTTATTGGAAAAGCCTTCAATAGAAACCTCATCCGGGGAGACGCCTAGCTTCTTTACTCCGGCAAATTTAGAATCTACATTTGAGGAAAGTGATTATGATGATTTCTTATCAGAAACCGAAAGCGATGTTGCGCTTAATGAGTAAAGTATTATCAATAGTATAAATATAAATTTATAGTTTAAATATAGTACTATAAATAGTATAGTAGTATTAATATGGTATTTCAATGAATATACCTATATATGTACATGATAAATCTTAGATTGTTCCCGCCAATAACATGAAAATAAATGTATCCGCAATTGAGAACAGCGAATATGAACAATATTGCTAAAAAACTAATCTCTCTAATTCACATTTATATAGTCATCAGGAGCCAGAAAAACAAAAGTGCCCCTTTCGCTCGGAACTGTCCCATATACTCTCTCCAATATTGAACGCATTTTAGATTATTATTAATTTCTTTTTGATTCACCCTTGAACTCACCCTCTTCAAACATTATATTCTTAAATATTTATCTAAAGGATGTTCATCCAATCGAATACATTCCAAAAATTATAAATTTTTTAGTAATTTATTCAAAGATTGTATTTATTTAAATATTTTTCCAACGAATGTCCATCTCGTGTAAGTACCATTACGATCCAAATGTACGTCCATTTCTCAGTACTTCGCTTACGTACGTAAAGGGGCTTTTGACATTTTTGAATCTAAAGAAAGAGGCAAAGCACTGAGGAATGGACTTACATTTGGATCACCGATATATTTCCAAAGTTTCAGATTTATGTCCGCTTTTTGCGGATTCTGGCCCACTGTGTGTCTCGATAATCGGTCCCAAGAATTCTGGAAAAAACAACATTGGTCAAAAAATTCGCCAAAAATAAACACAAAAAAGAAACAGTATATCGCTACATATAACATATAAACAATAAGAACGGAAGAAAAGTTAAAGAAACTAAAACACAGGATGAGTTTTATTAAATAGGCCATAATTACCAAGACGATATAGGCGGCATAGCCCTTATAATATATAAGAACTAGAAACATCTAATTAAAAAACACCACACAATATCGTACAGAGTCGTGTATATAAAACTGCAGCTAAGGTCCAATTGTGAGATACAAATCATATATAGATGTTTACCAACGAGCACTCATGAGTATGAATACGTAGAACAAGTATATTAAGATATCAAAGCAAAAAGAGCCTTAGAAAAAACACCACATGTTTTAATTAAAGGCAACTTCAACTGCAAAATTGGAAAATAAAAAATGGAGGCATCGATCACACAAAAAAAATCGGGCTTGGCAACAGAAATCCCAAAGGTAAAATTTTCGCTAAAGTAAAAATTTATTCTGTTTCAATACTTTCTACACAAAAAACAGAACAGCAAAAATGGACATGAAAAAGTCCGGATCACCAAACGAAGAATGAAATAGGCTATATAAATTGTAACAACAAACAGTTATGTAAGGACGTATCAGAAGTGATTATCGCATAGTCAAAGAACGCTTTGTAATTAATATAAAGAAAAAAGAGCAAAATGGTTAAAAAACAGATTCTCCACTAGCAAAAAATTAGTAGATAAAAAAAGAAACATCGAAAAGATATCGAGAAAAGACTAACACCAATAGAAAACTTAAAAACCTTAAATATTGACCAACTGGCAGATAAAATAAATAACATACAAACAGCAACCAAAAAAATATGCACAAAAACCACGAAATTTAAAGTACCTAAATAGAATCTACACACAATAGATCCAATAAAACAAAGAAAAATAATACAAAATACAAACAGCTTAACAGTCATAAAATGAGACGATAAAAGATCTAAGAGCACACAGACAGGTAACAGAGACCATAAATAATTATATTTATGAACCGTAATAAAACAAAACCATCGGCCACAGAAAATTTCTAAACATAGTGTTGAACAACATATTTGAAATATCTTGTAAAATAAAAGAAACAAATGAAAAAATACAAAATTTTTATAAAAAGGCCAAATAACAAAAGAGATGTTCAAAGCAGCAGGAAAATTTAATATCAAAGCGATTTAACCACTTGTAAACAAATCCCTAAAAAAAAAAGCAGGGTACCAGATGCATGGAACAATGCCAAGAGGTGGCACTGATATTAAAAAAAGTGTGCGTATTTAAAATAGAAAATTATAGACCCATTAGTTTTCTAGCACACTTCTATAACCCATTTACAAAGATCCTAACAAATTTACTAACAAATAAATTCGATCTGTACCAACCATTATAGCAAGCAGGGTTTTGTAACAGATTCAATACTATCGACAATCAGTTCACTGTAAGCACTCCAATAGAAAAATCAAAGGAGTACATCCCTATTCATTTAGCTTTTACAAATGTTCAAAAAGATTTTGACAGAATTGTGATGTGGAGCTTATTGATGTCGCTGTAAGGCACAAGAATGATCTACATATCTACAAACATGACTGAGTCTATATATGGAGGTGCCATGCCCCAAATAAAAATTAATGACAACTTAAAAATGAAAAGATCCAAATTGAAAGAAGAATTAGGCAGGGTAATGTCAACAAATCTCTTTACCCTCGCCCTAGAATACGCTTTGAAGAACCTTTCATGGGAGCAAAAAGACAAAAATGGATAAAAAATATATGAGCCATATTTAAGATACGCGGGTGATATATATAATCCTCTGATCCCAATGAACTGCACCCGATGAGGAACTCAATCTAAATCAGTATAGAGGAAAAACACTAGATGACATATATACTCTGCTCAACTTCGAGAAACATTTTCTCATCCTCCTCACCATAAGGTTGTCAAGGAGCTTCTGTCGGGTCTCCTTGGCGACATATTTTGGAAAGTCGCTTACAACGACACAGAGAAGAATGTCTGCTACAAGTAGATGATAGTGAAACTCAATCTTCGCCTCCTCCAAAAAGCCAATCAAACTCATGTAAACATCTGATGTAGCGGTACGGGTAAAAGTTCCATCCCCTGTATTATTTGTTTTCAAAAAGCCGATCTTCCGCTCGTGAATGGCCTTGCCCACAGAAGGCCAGGCCTCTTTTGAGAAGAATTACAGGCGGGATCCTTTCTCTAGGAAAAGCGCTTACAGGACGAACTGTTGCGTTTGGACGGGAAATTTAACATCTCTTATGAGGGTCACTAAGGACCTCAAAGCTATTGGTGGTGGTGGCAAAAACGGTAGCCGAGAGATATGATCACCTTGGCTCGACGGTGGACTCGAAGGCTCTTACAAGCAGGATTGAATTCCTGCTCCACGCTCGGGGCGACCTAGGGCACGTTGATGTGGTCAGAGTCACTCTCCAGCAAAGGAGCTGTAGGAGACGCCTCAGCGCTGACGACAGCTTCTGCGATAACATTATTTCATGGGGGTTTGTGAGGTTCTCAAAGCACAAACCGAGAAACCCGCAGTCTAGAAATATTTTCACAGATTTTTGTCTTTACTTTACAACGAAACTTTACAAGCTCCTATGTGGGACCTATAAGTGAACGGGATAAAAGCTAAACTATGAGAGGAAAAGCTGTCCAATGACAGCATTCCAGTGAGTACAAAAGAAAGGATGATTATTTACTATGTATTAATTACAGTCTGTTTGGCCATCGCCGTTTCAGCCATCTTCTGACCTCGGGTGGATCTCTCAGTTGATGGACTAATTTATTGGGATGGCCAGCAAGGCTGTCTAGGTATTTGGTGGTTAGTTTGGAAATTTCGACTGCTACGAGTGAGATGCCTGAGTCGTCATATAGAGTTTTGTTGCTGAGATACAATGGGGCGTTGAATAGCATCCTGAGGATCTTCGACTAAGCTCTTTGGAGGATCTTGGTGTTTGAAGGCTGATTAGAAGATAACTTTGACTTTTAACATTCACTTATGGAACATTAGAAAAACAATTTTTTGGGAAATCTAAAGATGAACTACCTACAATTTAATTTTCCGTGGGATAATCTCTACCACTTTATCATAAAGCCTATATAGCCAACACTAAGTTTTTATCAAACTCGGTATATTTTTTTTATACTGTACTAACATAACATGACCTTGAAAGAATCGGTATAGCTACAGAACTTAGTTTAAATAATAGTAAAGATAATAAAAAAGGATAAAAGTTATTTTAGTTTGTACAAATGGTTGGTCAAAAATAAAATTAAAATTTTGTGGAAAATACTAAAAATATGTCAAATAATTTTAAATCGAACTCAGTTTGCTCATTTACACAGGTGATAAATGTATCAAATATGAAATATTTGTCCACGATTGCATCATATAAAATCGTCCTGCTACAAAAGTATTTACCTATTCAATGGCAAAAATTATCTATAAAGTTATTTATACTTTATCAGCCAAGTTAAAAGCAGCCGATTATTTAAAGGCGATATCAAGCGTTACCCAATTCAGACATCAGCTGTGTTCTCTTTCAGCAGCTTTACGTAAAAAATGATGCGTCTGCTTGTATTTGCATGTGTTATTCTTTGCATTTATGCTACTCAAGTAGCAGGAAAGGAATGGGGTAAGTATAAAGCCATATTTTGCACTGTTAATATGTTTGACAATTATACTTATTTGTTTCTATTTTACTAGAATGTGTGGCTGGTGCTCGGTTCATCCAAAATGATTGCAATATTTGCATTTGTGGGCGAAACCAACGGCTAGCCTGCGTGACGGCGATTTGGTTCGTTTTGGTTTATAAAGTATAAAATATAATTTCATAGGTTATTTTCTAATAGTTCTGGCGAGAAATATGAAAAACTTTTAAAATGCAAAGTTGGCACTACATACGAGGAGGGCCGTAAAACATGTTGGTGTTTACGGGGACATGGCACTGTTTGTACAACTTAAGATTAAAAATGTATTTTTCTCTTTAAAAAAAATGTGACTGGATTAGTAAGTTCTTTGATCAATAAAGGAAGTAGTCGTAGAGCAAAAAACAATTTTTTTTTATCATCCTACCACTAAAGTTACTTTTTATACCTTGCCAGTACCAAAAATTTAGCAACAGGTATGTTTGTTTAAAAAGTAATATTTACAATGCGGAATAGTTTTATTGTTTAAAACTAAATTAAAACGAAAGCATAATTCTATAAATTACTTTTTTCTTAATTGCACGTCATACAAAACTCTGTAGTTTCCTGTTAGAGGATGCTAAATAAGCCTAAAAACTCTTAATGTTAGATATAAATGACTAATTTACAATGTTATAAAATTACAACTAACACTCAAATAAAATTTAACCTAATATTAATGTAGTAACGTTCTAAACTCTCAAGTAATTTACTTCTAGGGCCGAAGTCTTTCTTTTTCTTTACAGTTAAGTGAATTTTTGTTTGGTATGTGTATTATTTTGTAGACGGTCACTTTTGTGTTTCATTATTCCTTTTTGATTATAAATTTTGTGCTTATGGCATAATATACATTATTCGTTTTCTGCATATTATTATTTAAATTGCTGTTTTCCTCTCATATAAACCCTTAAATAATAAAAATTACTAACTTATTCCATTTTTGTTGCTTTGAGCTGTATATAAATTTTTTCTCTTTTAGTATAATTATCACTTTAGTTTCGTTTTTATTGATTTTGTATTTGGTAAGTGTGTAGTTCCAGATGTTAAGATTACACTGCTTTCGCTATCAATGCTAAATCATCCAAAAATACTAATTACTAACAATCTGTATGGATTCATAAATGTTATCATTAGTAAAATGTTTAACACACCTGCTTACTATCTGCTTTCTTTGTAGGAATACATCATATTTAAATTAGATGTTTCTTATTGTAGGGACAACGGCTGGTATGGCCTCAATGGAAATACTGATGCCGGTTAAGTATTCTCCAAAAATATTGAAAACGCCTCTGCACCATCTCTTAGCAGCTATGCAAATCCTGTTCTCACGTTCTCGCCGTGTCTCCGTACTGTAGTCGTAATAGTGTAGCTAACGAGAAAGTGAGAATTTCCAACATTAAACTGGAACCTGTTATACAAATACAGAAAATTTTTAAATTTTTTCATTTGTTTAAAAACATAAAATACTAAAGACCAAACACAGCCTCGTAAACAGGATGGATCAAACAGAAGACGACGCACGCAAAGAAAATGGACATGGAAAGTGGGTACATGGAATATATAAGGCATCGCAAACAAAGAACAACAAATATGTGGTGAACTATCTAGTTTCTTTTAGGAAAACTATATCCATATTCAGTTTATCTAAACTGAATATGAATATACTTTGCCTAAAAGTCAAAATTCGTGAAATCAAACACTAAAAATGGATCTGCCGAATTTAAATCACTTTTCTGCATAGTTTTGTAGATATATACGCAAGGAATACAGATAAAAATTTCTTTAAAATTCGCGATATTATAAACAAATCAATTTTAACACACCTTTTTTCTATTGCAATTTCTCCGAAAATACATAATAAAGTTGACGAAACTTTAGAGTACGTTAGCGATAGTAGTAGAAATAAATATGAATAATTTTAAAAATAATTTGTTTATAAATAATTAATTTTTAATAAACAATTGAAAATTACTTCTCGTAGTTAAGACAAAAATATTTAAACTGTTTTCTTATACTCTAAGCTACACTTGAAGGAACATTATTTCCTAATGGAAATTTAATGTAGTTGTAATTTTGGCATTGCTAGTGCTTAAAGAAAATTTTCGGTTCATCGCAGAAATCTAAAGTAGGAGAATGTGATTCAATATTGTTTTGATGAGAATTATTCCTTTTTACTGTTTGAGTGCCTTTTCAACTATGACAACATAGCCTGGTGCTGTATGAGTTTGTTGATCTTATTTTCTTATAAACTTTGGCTGGAGTAAATGGTTTCTGAAGTAGAGATAGTTGGTCAAACGAATTGAGATATTCTTCAACTTTTACTTTGGTATTTAAGTTAACACAAGCAGAAACTTTATTTCTATATAAATTGGATGAAGAAGAGCACAGCTACCAATTGAGTGCAACTTTTACGTGGTTATTAAATCATCAGCTATAAATAAAATTTATTTATATAATTTATATAATTTTGTTGTCCATCGTGATAGGAATTTAGAGTGCAAATGTTTGTAGTCTGGCGGATTATCTGTCGTGCAGACCACACAGCACCCAATGGCGAATATCAAAGGAATACTTTTACTGACAAACAAAATTCAAGGCAACATACTGAGATAATTTTATTAAAAATAAATGAAGTACTTGCTAAATTTAGCAATTACCTGCAATTTTTCAAATTTAGCAATGCTCTATCCAGCTTTAGATGAGAAAAGCTGGATCTCTTTCTTCTATTTATTTCGGTGCTTCTCGCCAAGGTCAGCAAAAGTAATAGCAAATTATTTTCTGTTTTCCGCATTTTTAATTGGGTTTTCGACGTCCAAACCAGTCTATGCTATGATATTTTCATCTAGGATGTTTGTCGCGTTTTTGGGCCACATCTCCCTTCTATTCGTCCTTTAAATATTAGTTGGGATAACTCGTATTTGTTATTGTGCAGTATGTGACTTAAATAAGTTCTATTCTGCTTTTTAGTGAATAAGATTAATTTGCGGCCTTTTTGCTTATTTGTTGCTTATTCTATCTGTCCGCTAAATTTTTAACAATCGTCGGAATATCCACATTTCAAATGCTTTCAATTAATGTAACCTCCATATTATATAGAAGGACATAGTACACATAACGCTTTACCATGCGCTACCTAAGTTCTAAAATCATGCACCATACATAGAAATTGTTTCATGCTCTGAAAGATTGATCTTGCATGTTCCACTCCTAATCTTATTTCTATCTCAGGATTAAAATTGTCGGTTATTCACCTGCTTAGATAATTAAATTCCTCTTGCCACAGAATTAGTCTATTTATAGCTATTTGTTTAAGTATTAGACTGCTTGAAGAACACATAGCTCTATAAGCAAAATCGAAAAAATTAATATATGTAGTAAATCTTCTATTTTTCGATCACTCAACCCTTATAATCCAATAACCCCTTAACGCCATAATCATTTAATCCCTTAACTCCTTAACCCCTTAACCCCTTAATCCCTTAACCTCTTAACGCCTTAATCCTATAATCTTAAAACCCGAAACCCATAACCCAGTAAGAAAGAGACTTATGCGCATTTAAGCTCTAAAAGAGTGTGTTTGATACATATGTGCTTCTTGAGCCTTAAACTCGGTAAAGAATAGACTTATGTACGAACTATCGTGAGTTTTAACTTCGTACATCATTGTTGTACTACTTATTCGTGTGTGAGATATACAGAGCACCTTCCAGTGGTTGACGGTGAGCAAGGGAGTTATTACGTGATCCGGAAGAGACCCTGGATAACGGCGTTCATGCCGTCATAGCAAACACACGAAAAAAATTTACTATGCAGAGGGTCGGATCCCTTGTATCGGCAGCTGGTCAGGGTGACAAAGCGGGTCCGCAGGCGTCGTTATCCAGAGACCGCAGCTTCATAGCGGTGGATTCTTTGGCTGCTACAAAGTATAAAGCTACAAGACATGATACATGTATGAGATGTTATAATCCACATGTACATGATGATCCTAGTAAACCAAACACATTCTGTTATGTTTGTGATACTTATCAACCACCCAACTTCCGGAAAAAAATCAGTGACGTTGTTATTAAAGCGTACAAATATTGTTTTGGATTAAAACTTTCGAATCTTGACCAAAATTGGGGTTTGCATGTGATTTGTGGAACCTGTTATAGAATGTCAACTATCACAATATTAAAAACATATCACAGTTTAAATGCACTACTCTTGCTGCATGGGACATGCCTAAATCTAAAGAATACTGTTTCCTCTGCAAAAGAATATAGAGCTTGATTTAGTAGTCAACAACAAATGTAATAAATAACACAGAAAACATAAATTATTAAAGACACTTGTTTTAAATTGATGACAGTTTGTTAATTTATATGTGTACGTTATAAATGATTAAAACATTTGTCCTTGGTCACATCGTAAAAAATTATCTTGACAAAAGCATTTAATTATACACATACCTACAAGAATATTGGCAAAAGTAGACAAAGCCGATCATCTGAAAACCATATATAAAGCGTTAACTATTTCAGTAGACAGCTGTGTTCTCTTTCAGCCGGTTTACAATGAAGGGTCTGCTTGTGTTTGCATGTATTATTCTTTACCTTCATGTTACTCATGTAGCAGGAAAGGAATGGGGTAAATTAAAGTAATATTATGCACTACTAATTTATTTGATAATTAAATTTGTTTGTCTCTATTTTAATAGAATGTAAACATGGTCTCATTTATAAGGAAAATGGTTGCAACACCTGCCGTTGCACGGAAAACCGAATGCTAACATGCAAGTTTTTGTATTGGTACGTTATAGTTCATAAAGTGTAACACACAATTTTACAAGTTTTTTTTTCCAATAGGTCTGGCGAAAAATACGAAAACCTCTTCAACTGCAACGTTGGAACTACGTATCAAAAGGGAGGCGATACATGTTGGTGTGTAGAGGAACAGGGCACTATTTGTACACAAGATTCTTAGAATGTATATCTTCTTCTAAAATCGGTGACATGTATATTAAGTTGTTTGATCAATAAAGGGGGTACTTGCAGAATTTTAAGTTGTCCAACCGTTAGAGTTTTATAAGTATGTCTTTATAAATAACTAAGTTACAGATTAAACGCTACTGCCTTTGTTCATTTGATTAACAAATTAGCAAATAGAGGTAAGTATAATAATAAATAATACATTTTTAATATCAAAATACTTAAGACAAATTAAAAGTTTGTGCAATATTTATACAACAACAATATACAATTTATACTATCGCGCAAATTACCAAAGCTGGGATACGGGCAGCTACATGAAAAAACATTTCCACAGAATACCTAAGGTTTTTTTGGATAAGTCTTTAAAAACACGCGTTAATTCAACCCGTTTTCCATTTTTCCCTTTCACGCATTCCTCGGGCAAGAAATGGTAGGTATTCTATACTCAGCTTAGCCAGGGACCCACGGGTTCTTGTAATGAAAGTAACACCCACAGCAATAAAATACAAATAAGTATTTCTAACTGAAAATGATATCTAGGCAATATCCTAGATATAGGTTTATTACACAACTTGATTATTAAGTTGTTTGATCAATAAAGGAAGCATGTACAGAGCAAGTGTAAATATATTTAATGTCAAACTGTTAGAGTTTTTTATAATTATTTATATTTTGCAAACTATTTGTTTTGAGAAGTTCGAAAAGCAAATCCAAACAAAATTAAACACGCACGTCGGCCGACGTGGGATTTAGATGTAAATAACTAAGATACAGATTACACGCCACCGTGCTAATTTATTCCTCTATAAAAATAAGAATAAAACTTAAAAATCCCTAGCCGCCTCTGGAAAAAACAAAATAAACAGCCAAATTTCAAAATTTGAATCCGATTAGAAAATCAATAAAAGTAGTTTAGAAATAGCTTTTTCACATTTATATGTCAGTGGCTGCATTTAAGTGGAGAATTTAGGGTTTGTATTTTACAAGGTGCGAAGCCTTCAACCACAGCTCACTTTACAATCTCATGTATAGAAGTATACCAACAATTGAAAGTATAATATCAAATAATACACATTAAAATATAAAAATGCTCAAAAAACTGCATAATACTTATGCAATAAATACATACAACTTATACAGCAACTATCCGCCAAAGTTGGCATTCGGACAATTACATGGAGAAACCTTGCGTATTCTACAGAACACCAAAATTACTACCCATAAGAAGTACCGGTACCGCACAATTGAAAACTATTCCGAGCAATATCTCAGATGTAAATTTGTTATGCAAGGCCATCAAAACTGCTTATAAAATTGATTTATTCACACGGCTAATGAATAACTTGGACAAGGGTATAAAAAAGCTCGCCTTATATGCGGGCCCAGTACAAAAAAAAAACAATCCTTATAAGAATGAAACAAGCCTTCACAATTCTCATTATTCTATCTGTGAGTGGGATAATACCAACAGGTGTATTCCTTTAAATAGAAAATATACCAAAATACAGAAAACTCTGATACCGAATACATGCCTTTTGGTGAGAAAATTTTTAATTTTACTACAATAAGGTATAAAATATAGGTTGTACGCCACTTTTTAGCTGCAAAATTAACAGTATTCTGCTTAATGACATTTTGTAGTTAATACATTGTAGTTAGTTAATATGGAGACTGCATGACTATTGACGAGATTTATCAAAAGCACTGATTATTTTTTTGAGATTGTGCGCAAATTACGTGATATTTGCGAAATCATAAATAAACCGAATGAGAAAAAGGTAGACATACTAATTAAAAAACTTAAACAAAGAAATTTGGTTGCAGAGGTCAAAACAAACAGGCCAACCTCGTATCGGTCTTTCAACAGATAGCGTGACGGAATGTTTAGAAACCTCGGCTCCCCGTCGATCACTGCAAATAAACATTTCAAAAAAGCACCATGCAGCGAATTTTGAACAAAATGTCTATATCAGCTAACCCAAGAACTGAAACTAAAGCTGAACTAAAAAGCCGGCGACATATTTACCGAAAAAGTGAACTGAACGGGTGATCAAGATCTTCCGACCTAACATCCTCTAAAAAATCGTGAAAACCAAAATTCAATTTTTCTGAATTAACGTTGACAAAACTAAGCCACAGTTGGACAAAAAATTAATCGAGAATTTTGTCAGAAGAACTTAAGGATCTCAAATGAGCCGCAAATGACATTTGTCAAATTTTGGCTCCACATTTCATGGCAATGTTTATCCAACAGAAGAAAAAACTACGTTTTAACTGCTAAAATGTTTTGCCAGAAAATCAGTCGTTGACTACCAAAGCAAAACTGAATAAGCAATGCATTAAATAGGCTTTTCAATTGAATAAAAATGTAATACGTTGCTATATACTAAGAACCGAAGCAAAAGCTGACAAGTCAACATACGAATCTAAAATGCATCAAAAATTAGTAGCACTATACAATAATAACAGCAATCAAATTGCGACATGCATTTTTTAATATACTGAACGCAATAGCTACAAGTAGAATATTCGGTATCAAAACATTCCCGGTAAACTCAAAAAAAAAAAAACAACTAAACAACAAGCCGAAATTAATGAGCAAAACAACGAAATGTAATAAAGAATTAAGAGCAAAACTGGGTTATCTGACACTAATTTTACGACCCATCAATTTCAATGCTTTAACCGTTAACAAGTTAATACGAAAATAAAGATAGACGCACACGCATAATAACTCTGTACGCAAAAATATTAAAACAATATAAACAGTGTTCAGATAGGAAAACTAAAATAAATATTATATTAGTAACCAAAAACATTGTATAGCAATTCGGAAAGTACAAATATTAATTTTATAAAAGCGAATTGGTTTAACATAGATAAACAGTAATTCAACAACACCAGAAATTTCCAAAATAGTAACACAAGAAGATGTTAAAGAAACAATAATTAAGACAAACAACAGGAAAACACGCACAGCTGACTTAATACAAAAATAAATAATTATAACGCACTCCACAATAGTTAAATGCCTTAACAGTATATTTATCAATCCTAGCAGCATCTCAAATTATATCGCCAAATAACAATATGTCCAACCCCACCAAATATAGACCTATCACTTGTCTTTCTACTCTGTATAAGATACTAACATATATTATAACAACCAAGATCTATAAACATATGGGACAACATAAAATTCTAATTGATGAACAAAAAGGATGCTGTAAAAACAGCTAAGGATGCAAGGCTTAGGTAATTATATACTCAATAATTATTATTACACATAACAAACGTGTAAAGAACCCATCAGCCATCTACTAAGAGGAGTCAATCAAGAATTCAAAATAAAATGTAAAATAAAAGAAAGTCCTTTAGAAGTTTTTATTAATTATCTCCTATAAATTGATGTTCTAAAAGTATATGCTAATTGTAAAAAACAAATTCTTAGATCTACTAATAATAACAAAGCGACCCAGCGTAGACATTCATATAAATTTAGGAACTGACAAATGTTAATAAACGGATTTTCAAAAAAATCGTAAAACAACAGACAGATTAACACTAGAAGGAAGTGAAAATATTGATAACTTAATAGAAAGGAGCACGTACGACTATTTCGTATTTCAAAAATTAAAAGAAATTAAACGTACAGACATTAAACAGAAACTAACAGAAAGCTCTGAAAAAGGACGAATGCAATTTTAAGGACCAAGCAAAATACAAATAACATGATAAATGTAATCAGCAGCTACGCTATTGCTTTACTAATATATTTATTTGTTATAGTAAAGTGATCCGAATTGAATACTGAACAAATTCAAAAAATAGTCAGAGTAAATATGATAAAATATCGCTACTAATATCTAAATTTTGTTATCATAGCTCTGGTAAAAATAAATCCATTATTTTTGCATGAAATTGAAAGTTTTATTTAACATACTAAGAATGAAACGATTTAGGTCAAATATGCGCCGTTTTATTCGATAACATGTTGCCATTTTGAAGGTAATTCCACTGTGCCTCTCTCATAGAAGACCTTGTCCCTATTGTCAAAAAACTAGGACAGTCGATTTTCACAAGCCTCTCTTGAGGCGATTTTTTCACCAGAAAAATAGTTCGCCATGGACAGGAACGGGTGGTGGTAACACTTGGTGCCGGGTCTGGACCATAATATGGATGCATAAGAACCTTTCAACCAAGTTCCCGGGGCTTCTGGCGAGTCGCTATCGATGTTTGTGACCTGGCGTTGTCTTGATGAAACACAATTCCTGCCCTAGTATCCAAAGTTGGCCGCTTCTGGGCGATTGCTTTTTTCAGACGGTCCAATTGTTCACAGTGCAGATTCGAATTAAGAATTTGGCCGTAGGGGAGCAGCTCATAGTATATGATTCCTTTCCAATTCTACCAAATACACAGCAAAACCTTCCTGGCCGTCAATCCTGGCTCGGTCACCGTTTACGTCGGCTCACCGCGCTTTGACCACGACCGGTTTCGCTTGGCGTTGTCGTAAGTGATCCACTTTTCATTGCCAGTCACTATCCGCTTCAGAAATAGGTCGACTTTGTTGCGGTTCAGCAGCGATTCACAGATGGAGATTCGGTCCATGAGGTTTTTTGCGTTAACTCGTGTGGCACCCATACATCCAGCTTCTATTTGTATCCAACCTTTTCCAAATGGTTACAAACAGTTTTTTGTGTAATTTTTAGCTTATGGGCAATAAAAACAGTGTTTATATGACCATCGGACTCGGCCATTTCCATGATTTTATCCACATTTTCGACAATTAGCCTTCCAGAGCGTGATGCATCTTTGACATCGAAATTACCGAAACGGAATCGACAAAATTAAAACTGCGTTTGATTAGTTGTTACAGTATCAGAACCATAAACACTATTCACATTTTCAATCGCCTGGCTTGCGTTTTCGCCTTTATTGAAGAAAAACTATAAAATATAGCGTATTTTCTCTTTGCTGGTGTCCATCTTTGACGTGAAAATACAAAAAATAAGTTTTTTAGTACAAAATGTCAGTTTTTTAACTCCATCTATTGAAAACCGATCAAACGTTTAGAGCGCGAGATACAATTTATTAAAGCCATCTATTGGAAAAATAATGGATTTCTTAATAATCAAAACAACACAAATGTGCTATAATGAGATTCAAGGATTGCAAAACCTTTAAACAATGCAGATAAGATAATGTATAAAGCTACACCTAGAGTAGATGACGAATATACCCATTTACAACTAAACAAAATAGAATACGACTAATAGATACCTAAAATTCTGATTAAAGGTTGAAAACAAAACGAACTACTTGGGAACCATCTTCATTACCTCGACTAAAAACATAAAATATATGTATTAGGACAAAACTCTATATGAACAGACCGTTGGGTTTATGTTAATCATACAAAACTAATCCATACCAAAGTCTATAGGAAATACATATTAAAGAAAATATCGAAGACAACAAATGCAAGAGATGCAATAAAGAAGGAACGATCGAACACAACACAGCATCTTGTACCAGCTTGCATATACCAATTACCTAAAACGCTATAATAATATAGTGAAATTGATTCACCAACAGATTGGAATCGATAAAAACCTGATCAAGACTCTAACAGCCTATTAGAATTACGATCACAGGGAAGGGTTTAAGAACGAACAATTTAAATTATATTGGTACTGAGAAATCCACACAAATAAAAAAATTATTACTAAACACTTACTCGCACATCTCAGTCTGCAGACAACACAATTTTTCTAAAGTTCTAAAAGCATTCTGATTTCCTTCCTATAAGAGGCTTTTGGTTGGAGGCGTATCCAATCTCGAGAAGTCTGGACAACGGCGTCGTTGTTCGTAAACCGCATGTCTTGCAAATCTGTTTTGAGCCTTCCAAACAGGTAGAAATCACTTGAAGCCCAATTGAGACTGAACAGCTAATGTAGCAGGAGGTTCATTTTAATTTCCGGGGGGTGGGGTTCCATTGTTATTTGAGCCATATGGGGGTGTGTATAGTGTTTTGGGTAGGATCTATTTCTTCACATCTGTTACCAGAAGGTCTGCATTGACTGTTCTGGCATCTGTCAGAAGGCCTACATGCATAAATTTGTGCTAGTCCCAGAATGCCATTATTTTTCCTGCTGAACGGCTTCTCCGTGCTTTCTTGGGTTTGAGAGAACTAGTATGCTGTCACTCGCGTGATCACTGCTGGGATACGAAAATGGTGTGGTACACCCACGTTTCATCGGTGGTCACTATAGACTTTAAAAATGCCCTTGTTGTAAAAGATAACTGGCAGTTTGCATGCGCACAATTTTGTTCACGTTTGTTAAAGTGGGTGGTAGTTACCATGCATTCACTTTGCGTTAGTGCAGGTGGCTTTTTAGGTCTTCTACACTACCAACACTATTCTCACGAATGGGCGCGTTTGCACGATTAATATTAGGCTCGGTGACGGATCTTCGCGGTCGACGATTATGCGGTTTATTCTCCACAAACTCTCTGCCCTCTCCGAAGTGGTTACACTACTGAAACACACAAGTAAGAAATACTCTTCCTTATATTGCTGTTGGAGTCTGTGATAAATTGCAGCGAACAGAGCGTTTTCTGCGACGAGGAATTTGATAAAATTGTGTTGTTTTACGCTCCGCAGTACCTTTTGCTCGCTCATCGCTCTAGCAACTTTCAAACAAGACTACACAGATTCTAACTTAACCAAGAGGATGAAGCCTGTGGCTTTACTCTCTCAAAGTCTCCTAGCTATTGTGCGGCTTGTTTGTACACATATCAGACGCGGTTATATTTAAAACACCTTATAAACATGCAGAATTATCGATTGAAGTCAAACAAGTGCATAAACTTTAAAAAGTAATTACTAGAGTGCTAGCAATTTCACAAACAAGTATACAACTGCAACAATTAAATATTACTGCCGAAAATCCAACAAGTAGTGGTACTCTAGACACTTGCCACACAGTACAGTCTGTTTGGCAAAGCCATGGCTTGAATATTATTCTGCATTAATGAAAATTTCCAGTATAAATTTGAAAAATTAAAAGATTAAAACAATAATAATAAACTAAATGATATGTAATAAAATATATAAATTAATAGGATGACCATATGGGCATAACCAGAATATAGTTAACGATATTATCTTGTTACTTGAAACTATTCTTCTGGCAGATTAGTGAGTTATTCCCTTATATTCAATTTTCGAGAAGAAAGGTCATGCAAACAGGATGAAAAAGTATTTGTGTTTCCTTGTAGTCACAGAAACTGGCTATTGCTTCTTTTGGAGTAATTTTATTATATTCCAATGTTACTCTGCAACGTAAAATTATTGATATACTAAAAATTATTCTCAATGTTTTTGATTGAATATGTTGAATAAATGATTATTTTACTTACAAGAGTAGCTCCAAAATTCAATGTTATATTATCAGCACTTTATAAAGAAAAATTGTTTTGTAAAAATAAACAGGATTTTTATCAAGCGACTAAAATGTTTTATTAATTCTGACGCGATTTTATTCTTTTCTTTAGTATATGTGGTTTGCACGTTAGTTTAGTAAGAACAAATGGGTTTTGCCAATTAATTAAAGCTAATTGAGCATCAACGTGGGCTGAAAGAATAATTATATCATCAACGGCGTGATCTCGTTGTCCTAATGCACAGAATTTTGAATGTGTGTGAACACAGGTAATTCCAAATTTTGATCTTTAATCCAATTGAATACATTCCCAAAATTATAGATTTTTAGTAATTTAATTTATTCAAAGATTGTATTTATTTAAATATTTTTCCAATGAATGTCCATCTCGTGTAAGTATCATTATGATCCAAATGTACGTCCATTCCTCAGTACTTCGCCTACGTACGTAAAGGGGCTTTTGACATTTTGAATCTAAAGAAAGAGGCAAAGCACTGAGGAATGGACTTATTTGGATCACCAATCTATTCAAAGTTTCAGATTATGTCCACTTTTGCAGTTCTGGCCCACTGTGTGTCTCGATAATCGGTCCCAAGAATTCTGGAAAAACAACATTGGTCAAAAATTCGCCAAAATAAACACAAAAAGAAACAGTATATCGCTACATATAACATATAAACAATAAGAACGGAAGAAAAGTTAAAGAAACTAAACACAGGATGAGTTTTATTAAATGAGCCATAATTACCAAGACGATATAGGCGGCATAGCTTATAATATATAAGAACTAGAAACATCTAATTAAAAACACCACACAATATCGTACAGAGTCGTGTATATAAAAAGCAGCTAAGGTCCAATTGTGAGATACAAATCATATATAGATGTTTACCAACGAGCACTGAGTATGAATACGTAGAACAAGTATATTAAGATATCAAAGCAAAAGAGCCTTAGAAAAAACACCACATGTTTTAATTAAAACAACTTCAACTGCAAAATTGGAAAATAAAAATGGAGGCATCGATCACACAAAAAAAATCGGGCAGCAGCAGAAATCCCAAAGGTAAAATTTTCGCTAAAGTAAAAATTTATTCTGTTTCAATACTTTCTACACAAAAACAGAACAGCAAAATGGACATGAAAAGTCCGGATCACCAAACGAAGAATGAAATAGGCTATATAAATTGTAACAACAAACAGTTATGTAAGGACGTATCAGAAGTGATTATCGCATAGTCAAAGAACGCTTTGTAATTAATATAAAGAAAAAGCAAAATGGTTAAAAACAGATTCTCCACTAGCAAAAATTAGTAGATAAAAGAAACATCGAAAAGATATCGAGAAAAGACTAACACCAATAGAAAACTTAAAACCTTAAATATTGACCAACTGGCAGATAAAATAAATAACATACAAACAGCAACCAAAAATATGCACAAAACCACGAAATTTAAAGTACCTAAATAGAATCTACACACAATAGATCCAATAAAACAAAGAAAAATAATACAAAAATACAAACAGCTTAACAGTCATAAAAAATGAGACGATAAAAGATCTAAGAGCACACAGACAGGTAACAGAGACCATAAATAATTATATTTATGAACCGTAATAAAACAAAACCATCGGCCACAGAAAATTTCTAAACATAGTGTTGAACAACATATTTGAAATATCTTGTAAAATAAAAGAAACAAATGAAAAAATACAAAATTTTTATAAAAAGGCCAAATAACAAAAGAGATGTTCAAAGCAGCAGGAAAATTTAATATCAAAGCGATTTAACCACTTGTAAACAAATCCCTAAAAAAAAAAGCAGGGTACCAGATGCATGGAACAATGCCAAGAGGTGGCACTGATATTAAAAAAGTGTGCGTATTTAAAATAGAAAATTATAGACCCATTAGTTTTCTAGCACACTTCTATAACCCATTTACAAAGATCCTAACAAATTTACTAACAAATAAATTCGATCTGTACCAACCATTATAGCAAGCAGGGTTTTGTAACAGATTCAATACTATCGACAATCAGTTCACTGTAAGCACTCCAATAGAAAAATCAAAGGAGTACATCCCTATTCATTTAGCTTTTACAAATGTTCAAAAAGATTTTGACAGAATTGTGATGTGGAGCTTATTGATGTCGCTGTAAGGCACAAGAATGATCTACATATCTACAAACATGACTGAGTCTATATATGGAGGTGCCATGCCCCAAATAAAAATTAATGACAACTTAAAAATGAAAAGATCCAAATTGAAAGAAGAATTAGGCAGGGTAATGTCAACAAATCTCTTTACCCTCGCCCTAGAATACGCTTTGAAGAACCTTTCATGGGAGCAAAAAGACAAAAATGGATAAAAAATATATGAGCCATATTTAAGATACGCGGGTGATATATATAATCCTCTGATCCCAATGAACTGCACCCGATGAGGAACTCAATCTAAATCAGTATAGAGGAAAAACTCCTAGATGACATATATACTCTGCTCAACTTCGAGAAACACTTTCTCATCCTCCTCACCATAAGGTTGTCAAGGAACTTCTGACGGGTCTCCTTCTCGGCGACGTATTTTGGGAAGTCGCTTACAACGACACAGAGAAGAATGTCTGCTACAAGTAGATGATAGTGAAACTCAATCTTCGTCTCCTCCAGAAAGCCAATCAAGCTCTGATGTAGCGGTACAGGTAAAAATTCCATCCCCTGTATTATTTGTTTTCAAAAAGCCGATCTTCCGCTCTTGAATGGCCTTGCGCACAGAAGGCCAGGCCTCTTTTGAGAAGAATTACAGACGGGATACTTTCTCTAGGAAAAGCGCTTACAGGACGAACTGTTGCGTTTGGACGGGAAATTTAACATCTCTTATGAGGGTCACTAAGGACCTCAAAGCTATTGGTGGTGGTGGCAAAAACGGTAGCCGAGATATATGATCACCTTGGCTCGACGGTGGACTCGGCGGCTCTTACAAGCAGGGTTGAATTCCTGCTCCACGCTCGGGGCGGCCTGGGGCACGTTGATGTGGTCAGAGTTACTCTCCAGCAAAGGAGCTGGAGGAGACGCCTCAGCGCTGACGACAGCTTCTGCGATAACATTATTTCATGGGGGTTTGTGAGGTCCTCAAAGCACAAACCGAGAAACCCGCAGTCTAGAAATATTTTCACAGATTTTTTGTCTTTACTTTACAACGAAACTTTACAAGCTCCTATGTGGGAGCTATAAGTAAGTGGGATAAAAGCTAAACTATGAGAGGAAAAGCTGTCCAATGATAGCATTCCAGTGAGTACAAAAGAAAGGATGATTATTTACTATGTATTAATTACAGTCTGTTTGGCCATCGCCGTTTCAGCCATCTTCTGAACTCGGATGGATCTCTCAGTTGATGGACTAATTTATTGGGATGGCCACCAAGGCTGTCTAGGTATTTGGTGGTTAGTTTGGAAATTTCGACTGCTACGAGTGAGATGCCTGAGTCGTCATATAGTGTTTTTGTTGCTGAGATACAATGGGGCGTTGAATAGCATCCTGAGGATCTTCGACTAAGCTCTTTGGAGGATCTTGGTGTTTGAAGGCTGATTAGAAGATAACTTTGACTTTTAACATTCACTTATGGAACATTAGAAAAACAATTTTTTGGGAAATCTAAAGAGGAACTACATACAATTTAATTTTCCGTGGGATACTCTCTACCACTTTATCATAAAGTCTATACGGCTAACACTAAGTTTTTATCAAACTCGGTACATTTTTTTTATACTGTACTAACATAACATGACCTTGAAAGAATCGGTATAGCTACAGAACTTAGTTTAAATAATAGTAAAGATAATAAAAAAGGATGAAAGTTATTTTAGTTTGTACAAATGGTTGGTCAAAAATAAAATAAATGTTTTGTGGAAAATATTGAAAATATGTCAAATAATTTTAAATCGAACTCAGTTTGCTCATTTACACAGGTGATAAATGTATGAAATATTTGTCCCCGATTGCATCATATAAAATCATCCTGCTACAAAAGTATTTACCTATTCAATGGCAAAAATTATCTCTAAAGTTATTTATACTTTATCAGCCAAGTTAAGAGCAGCCGATTATTTAAAGGCGATATCAAGCGTTACCCAATTCAGACAGCAGCTGTGGTCTCTTTCAGCAGGTGTACGTAAAAAATGATGCGTCTGCTTGTATTTGCATGTGTTATTCTTTGCATTTATGCTACTCAAGTAGCAGGAGAGGAATGGAGTAAGTATAAAGCCATATTTTGCACTGTTAATATGTTTGACAATTATACTTATTTGTTTCTATTTTACTAGAATGTCAACCTGGTGTCCCGTACAAGGAAAATGATTGCAATAGCTGCTTTTGTTCGGAAAACCGACAGCTAGTCTGCACGATGATGGCTTGGTTCGTTTTGGTTCATAAAGTATAAAATATAATTTCATAGGTTATTTTCTAATAGTTCTGGCGAGAAATATGAAAAACTTTTAAAATGCAAAGTTGGCACTACATACGAGGAGGGCCGTAATACATGTTGGTGTGTACGGGGACATGGCACTGTTTGTACAACTTAAGATTAAAAATGTATTTTTCTCTTTAAAAAAATGTGACTGGATTAGTAAGTTCTTTGATCAATAAAGGAAGTAGTCGTAGAGCAAAAAACAATTTTTTTTTATCATCCTACCACTAAAGTTACTTTTTATACCTTGCCAGTATTAAAAATTTAGCAACAGGTATGTTTGTTTAAAAAGTAATATTTACAATGCGGAATAGTTTTATTGTTTAAAACTAAATTAAAACGAAAGCATAATTCTATAAATTACTTTTTTCTTAATTGCACGTCATACAAAACTCTGTAGTTTCCTGTTAGAGGATGCTAAATAAGCCTAAAAACTCTTAATGTTAGATATAAATGACTAATTTACAATGTTATAAAATTACAACTAACACTCAAATAAAATTTAACTTAATATTAATCTAGTAACGTTCTAAACTCTCAAGTAATTTACTTCTAGGGCCGAAGACTTTCTTTTTTCTTTACGGTTAAGTGAATTTTTGTTTGGTATGTGTATTATTTTGTAGACGGTCATTTTTGTGTGTTTCATTATTCCTTTTTGATTATAAATTTTGTGCTTATGGCATAATATACATTATTCGTTTTCTGCATATTATTATTTAAATTGCTGTTTTCCTCTCATATAAACCCTTAAATAATAAAAATTACTAACTTATTCCATTTTTGTTGCTTTGAGCTGTATATAATTTTTTTCTCTTTTAGTATAATTATCACTTTAGTTTCGTTTTTATTGATTTTGTATTTGGTAAGTGTGTAGTTCCAGATGTTAAGATTACACTCTCGCTATCAATGCTAAATCATCCAAAAATACTAATTACTAACAATCTGTATGGATTCATAAATGTTATCATTAGTAAAATGTTTAACACACCTGCTTACTATCTGCTTTCTTTGTAGGAATACATCATATTTAAATTAGATGTTTCTTATTGTAGGGACAACGGCTGGTATGGCCTCAATGGAAATACTGATGCCGGTTAAGTATTCTCCAAAAATATTGAAAACGCCTCTGCACCATCTCTTAGCAGCTATGCAAATCCTGTTCTCACGTTCTCGCCGTGTCTCCGTACTGTAGTCGTAATAGTGTAGCTAACGAGAAAGTGAGAATTTCCAACATTAAACTGGAACCTGTTATACAAATACAGAAAATTTTTAAATTTTTTCATTTGTTTAAAAACATAAAATACTAAAGACCAAACACAGCCTCGGGAACAGGATGGATCAAACAGAAGACGACGCACGCAAAGAAAATGAACATGGAAAGTGGGTACATGGAATATACAAGGCATCGCAAATAAAGAACAACAAATATGTGGTGAACTATCTAGTTTCTGTTAGGAAAACTATATCCATATTCAGTTTATCTAAACTGAATATGAATATATTATGCGTAAAAGTCAAAATTCGTGAAATCAAACACTAAAAATGGATCTGCCGAATTTCAATCACTTTTCTGCATAGTTTTGTAGATATATACGCAAGGAATACAGATAAAAAAGTTTTCTTTAAAATTCGAATTTTCGACGATATTATAAACAAATCAATTTTTAAACACCTTTTTTCTTCAGATTGCAATTTCTCCGAAAATACATAATAAATGTTGACGAAACTTTCAGAGTACGTTAGCGAATAGTAATAGAAATAAATACAACAAAAAGAATTTTATAGAGCCGGGATTTGTTTATAAATATATATCGTAAAAAATTATATTGACAAAAGCATTTAATTATACACATACCTACAAGAATAATCACTCAGTTATTTATACTTTATCAGCAAAAATAGACAACGCCTATCATTTGAAAACCATATATAAAGCGTTACCTACCTCAGTGGACAGCTGTGTTTTCTTTCAGCCGGTTTACAATGAAGGGTCTGCTTGTGTTTGCATGTATTATTCTTTAACTTCATGTGACTCATGTAGCAGGAAAGGAATGGGGTAAATTAAAGTAATATTATGCACTACTAATTTATTTGATAATTAAATTTGTTTGTCTCTATTTTAATAGAATGTAAACATGGTCTCATTTATAAGGAAAATGGTTGCAACACCTGCCGTTGCACGGAAAACCGAATGCTAACATGCAAGTTTTTGTATTGGTACGTTATAGTTCATAAAGTGTAACACACAATTTTACAAGTTTTTTTCCAATAGCTCTGGCGAAAAATACGAAAAGCTCTTCAACTGCATGGTTGGAACTACGTATAAAAAAGGAGCCGATACATATTGGTGTATAGAGGGACAGGGCACTATTTGTACAGACGATCGTTAAAATGTATTTCTTCTTCTAAAATCGGTGACATGTGTATTAAGTTGTTTGATCAATAAAGGGGGTACATGCAGAGCAATTTTAAATTGTCCAACCGTTAGAATTTTATAAGTATGTCTTTATAAATAACTAAGTTACAGATTAAACGCTACTGTCTTTGTTAAATTGATTAACAAATTAGCAAATAGAGGTAAGTATAATAATAAATAATACATTTTTAATATCAAAATACTTAACAGAAATTAAAAGTGTGTGCATTATTTATACAACAACAATATACAATTTATACAATAACTATCGCGCAAATGACTAAAGCTGGGATACGGGCAGCTACATGAAAATACATTTCCACAGAATACCTAAGGTTTTTTTAGATAAGTCTTCAAAAACACGTGTTAATTCAACCCGTTTTCATTTTTTCCTTTCACGCATTCCTCGGGCACGAAATGGTAGGTATTCTATACTCAGCTTAGCCAGGGACCCACGGGTTCTTGTAATGAAAGTAACAGCAACAGCAATAAAATACAAATAAGTATTTCTAACTGAAAATGATATCTAGACAATATTCTAGATATAGGTTTATTACACAACTTGATTATTAAGTTGTTTGATCAATAAAGGAAGCATGTACAGAGCAAGTGTAAGTATATTTAATGTCAAACTGTTAGAGTTTTTTTATAATTATTTATATTTTGCAAACTATTTGTTTTGAGAAGTTCGAAAAACAAATCCAAACAAAATTAAAACCACGCACGTCGGCCGACGTGGGATTTAGATGTAAATAACTAAGATGCAGATTACACGCCACCGCCTGTTTCTAATTTATTCCCTCTATAAAAATAAGAATAAAACTTAAAAATCCCCTAGCCGCCGGTTCCCTCTGGAAAAAACAAAATAAACAGCCAAATTTCAAAATTTGAATCCGCGATTAGAAAATCAATAAAAGTAGTCTAGAAATAGCTTTCTTCACATTTATATGTCAGTGGCTGCATTTAAGTAGGAGAGAATGTAGGGTTTGTATTTTTACAAGGTGCGAAGCGCTTCAACGCACACAGCTCGAAAACTTTACAATCTCATGTATAGAAGTATACCAACAATTGAAGCTAAGTATAATATCAAATAATACACATTAAAATATAAAAATGCTCAAAAAAATCTGCATAATACTTATGCAATAAATACATGCAAGTTATGCAGCAACTAACCGCCAAAGTTGGCATTCGGACAATTACATGGAGAAACCTTGCGTATTCTACAGAACACCAAAATTACTACCCATAAGAAGTACCGGTACCGCACAATTGAAAACCATTCCGAGCAATATCTCAGATGTAAATTTGTTATACAAGGCCATCAAAACCGCTTATAAAATTGATTTATTCACACGGCTAATGAATAACTTGGATAAGGGTATAAAAAAGCTAGCCTTATATACGGGCACAGTACAAAAAAAAAAAACTATCCTTATAAGAATTGAAACAAGCCTTCACAATTCTCATTATTCTATCTGTGAGTGGGGTAATACCAACAGATCTATTCCTTTAACTAGAAAATATACCAAAATACAGAAAAGTGTGCGCAAATTACGTGATATTTGCGAAATCATAAATAAACCAAATGAGAAAAAGGTAGACATACTAATTAAAAAACTTAAACAAAGAAATTTGGTTGCAAAGGTCAAAACAAAACGGCCAACCTCGTATCGGTTTTTCAACAGATAGCGTGACGGAATGTTTAAAAACTTTGGCTCCCCGTCGATCACTGTAAATAAACATTTCAAAAAAGCACCATGCAGCGAATTTTAACAAAATGTCTATATCAGCTAACCCAAGAACTGAAACTAAAGCTGAACTAAAAAGCCGGCGACTTATTTACCGAAAAAGTGAACTGAACGGGTGATCAAGATCTTCCGACCTAACACCCTCTAAAAAATCGTGAAGACCAAAATTCAATTTTTCTGAATTAACGTTGACGAAACTAAGCCACAGTTGGACAAAAAATTAATCGAGAATTTTGTCAGAAGAACTTAAGGATCTCAAATGAGCCGCAAATGACATTTGTCAAATTTTGGCTCCACATTTCATGGCAATGTTTATCCAACAGAAGAAAAAACTACGTTTTAACTGCTAAAATGTTTTGCCAGAAAATCAGTCGGTGACTACCAAAGCAAAACTGAATAAGCAATGCATTAAATAGGTTTTTCAATTGAATAAAAATTTAATACTTTGCTATATAATAAGAACCGAAGCAAAAGCTGACAAGTCAACATACGAATCTAAAATGCATAAAAAATTAGTAGCACTATATAATAATGACAGCAATAAAATTGCGACATGCATTTTTTAATATAATGAACGCAATAGCTATAAGTAGAATATTTGGTATCAAAACATTCCCGGCCAACTCAAAAAGAAAAAAAAACAACTAAACAACAAGCCGAAATTATAATTATAACGCAGTCCACAATAGTTAAATGCCTTAACAGTATATTTATCAATCCTAGCAGCATCTCAAATTATATCGCCAAATAACAATATGTCCAACCCCACCAAATATAAACCTATCACTTGTCTTTCTACTCTGTATAAGATACTAACATATATTATAACAACCAAGATCTATAAACATATGAGACAACATAAAATTCTAATTGATGAACAAAAAGGATGCTGTAAAAACAGCTAAGGATGCAAGGCTTAGGTAATTATATACTCAATAATTATTATTACACATAACAAACGTGTAAAAAACCCATCAGCCATCTACTAAGAGAGATCAATGAAGGATTCAAAATAAAACATGGGACCGGCGAAGAGATTGCTCTGTAAGCAATCCCAGAACGAACTTAAAAAAACCTTTCGATTTCGAATATCTCGAAAATTATTCGACATAGAATTTTTTCTTCACTTTCGAATTGAGAGTAAAATTTCCTATAAGAATCACATTTAAAATCGTAATGTCGAAAATTTTCCCGAAATTCGAAGTCGAATATCTCGAAAACTATTCGACATAAAATTTTTTCGATTTCATTATTGAAATCAGCGTAAAATTTTCTTTAAGAACCATTTTAAAATTTTAAAAAATCCATAATTTTGTAACAGCGACAGACCGAAAGACCGACAGACATATAGAATTCAGTAACGCACTTTTTAAGTTCGTTGAATATAAAATAAAAGAAGGTCCTTCAGACGTTTTTATTAATTATCTCCTATAAATTGATGTTCTAAAAGTATATGCTAATTGTAAAAAACAAATTCTTAGATCTACTAATAATAACAAAGCGACCCAGCATAGACATTCATATAAATTTAGGAACTGACAAATGTTAATAAAGGCATTTTCAAAAAAAGCGTATAACAACAGACAGATTAACACTAGAAGGAAGTGATAATATTGATAACTT
Source organism: Sinelater perroti (assembly GCA_036346155.1). Classification (NCBI taxonomy): domain Eukaryota; kingdom Metazoa; phylum Arthropoda; class Insecta; order Coleoptera; family Elateridae; genus Sinelater; species Sinelater perroti. The sequence continues at coordinate 27,862 of JARFIY010000093.1, forward strand.
AATAGAAAGGAACACGTACGACTATTTCGTATTTCAAAAATTAAAAGAAATTAAACGTACAGATATTAAACAGAAACTAACAGAAAGCTCTGAAAAAGGACGAATGCAATTTTAAGGACCAAGCAAAATACAAATAACATCATAAAGGTAATCAGCAGCTACGCTATTGCTTTACTCAAATATTTATTTGTTATAGTAAAGTGATCCGACTTGAATACTGAACAAATTCAAAAAATAATCAGAGTAAATATGATAAAATATCGCTACTAATATCTAAATTTTGTTATAATAGAAATCCATTATTTTTGCATGAAATTGAAAGTTTTATTTAACATACTTAGAACTTTCAACCAAGCTCCCGGGGCTTCTGGCGAGTCGCTATCGATGTTTGTGACCTGGCGTTGTCTTGATGAAACACAATTCCAGCTAGTAGGAAGAGATAACTATGCCATTTGGAAGTTTGCAGTCCAGGCATATTTCGAACTCGACGATTTATGGAGTTGTGTCACCGGTATCAATACAAACCAAAGTAAAGAGACCAAGGCGAAATCTAAGTTGATTTTATTACTGGATCCTATCATTTACGTACATGTTCAGAATGCAACTACTTGTAAAAAAGTCTGGGAGAGTTTGGAACAGGTTTTTGATGACAGCGGGTTGTACAGGAGAGTAGCCTTGTTGAGGGGACCTGATAACAACTACATTGGATTCTTCTCGAAGCGTAGATGATTATGTGAATAAAATAATGTCGACCGCCCACAAGCTCAGGAATATTAAGTTTGACATTGATGACGAATGGCTGGTACACTGATGTTAGCCGGCCTCCCTGAAGCTTATAAGCCCATGATCATGGGGGATTGCAGAGCTCTGGGATCAAGATAAGTGCTGATTCTATTAAATCTAAACTCCTGCGGGAAGTTCAAAGCTCTGATAATTTAGCATTCTTCACAAGGAAAAAGGTCTTTCAAAGAAATCAACATGATTCAACAAAGGCCTACAAAGGACCGCAATGTTATAATTGTAACAAGCATGGACACTTTGCTAAGAATTGTCGTGCTCCGAAAAAGAAAAATGTAGAAAATACAGAAGGAAATAAAGGTTTTGTTACAGTTTTTTCAGCATCTCCTCAGACAATGAATCCGGACCTGTGGTATGTGGACTCGGGTGCCTCCATGCACATGACATATAGACGTGACTGGATGTATGATGTTACAAGTCCACCGATACCCATCATAACTGTTGCCAATAAGACACCGCTACCTGTGGAAAGCATGGAAAAGGTCAATTTATTGCTAAACGTAATAAAGAAAGCAAAATTCAGGTAAGACAAGTTTTATACATAACTAAACTTGCTGCAAACCTTCTGTCAGTCAGTGCTATGGTGAAAAATGGATGTAATGTAAATTTTAGAGGTGAAGGTTGTGATATCTATGATAAAAAAAGGAAAGCTCCTGTGTTCGGCCACACTAGTAAACGATTTATATTTGTTAAACACACACAGAGAGGTATTTTCTAACCTGTCTTGTTCAGATAACTTAAATGGTTTGGTTCTGTGGCATAGACGCATGGGACACCTGAATTTTTCAGATGTTAACAAGCTGCCGGAGTGTGCTGGGGGAGTTCAGCCATTCTCAGACAAAATAAAAGTTCTATTACTTGTACTACCTGTCTCTCGGAAACAAACCAGATTGCCCTTTACCAACATTGGTTCAAGATCTTCACAACCTTGCAGCTGGTCCACACTGATTTATGTGGACCAATGGACAAAATCTTTGGGAGGTATTAAATATTTTATTACTTTTATCGATGATTACACAAGACAAGTTCATGTCTATTTTTGAAAAATAAATTGAATATTGCGGAAGTTTTCGAAGATTACAAAACAAAGTAGAGAATGAACATGAGAGAAAAATAAAGGTAATTCGTTCTGATAATGGAAAAGAATACTGCAATAGAGAATTTGAAAATTTCTTGAACAAACATGGGATTGAACATCAAACAAGTGCTACTCACCCCAGCAGAATGGTCTTGCTGAACGGATGAACAGGACTCTGGTGGAAAGAGCAAAATGTATGTTGTTTGATGCTCAGCTTCAAAACAGTTCTGGGCAGAGGCCCTTGCAACGGCAGCATATATAATTAACATATCACCTACAAAATCAATTAATGGTAAAACTCCTATGGAGATGTGGACTGGTAAGAAACCCAACTTGTCTAATTTAAAAGTATTTGGCTGTAAGTAATGACACAAGTTCCAAAAGAAAACGCCAAAAATGGGACTCCAAATCCAGAAAGTTACTGTTTGTTGGTTATTGTGAATCTACCAAAGGCTACCGAATACTTGATCCAGATACCAATAAAATCATAAAAAGTAAAATGAGTATTTCTAGAAAATTGGAAAATATGATAATAATATACTACCTTGTACATCAACAGCAGCAGTCCAGAGATACAGTCACTCGAAGAAACATGTAAGGAAGAATTAGAGGACAGCACAGACCATTTTACTGGTGAGTCAAGCGAGGACTACCAGTCTGGCGAGAATGACAATTCATCTTACATACCAGAGCAATCGATTGATCTCGAGTCACCAATAAGAAACATAAATTTACGTCCACAGAGAACTGTTCAGTATGCAGAAAGAGATGACCATGATTTAAGTTACTTCTGTCCAATACTTAATTTAGAAATGTTTCAGATGGATGCCATAAGTGCTTTTCTTCAGGGTGACATAAATACTGAGATATACATGTCACAACCAGAATACTACAAAGAAAATAATCAAGTATGTATTTTATATAAATCAATTTATGGACTCAAACAGGCTAGCCGGCAGTGGAATCTTAAATTGAATAATGTTTTATTAAAAATTGGCTTACAGAGATCACATGTGGATCCCTGTATTTATTATTTAGTAAATGAGTCTGCAACTATATTCATTGCAGTGTGGGTGGATGATCTTTTGATATTTACAAATAATAAGGATAAAACAACAGAGATTAAAAACAAGTTAAAAGGAGAATGCAGTATGAAAGACCTAGGTGAAATGAAGAATTGTATCGGCATAAAAATAAATAGGAACCGAGAGGCAGGTATGATTATATTAGATCAAGGAAAATACATAAACCTAGTATTGGACCGCTTTAATATCTCTGAATGCAAACCAGTTTGTACCCCGATAGAGGTGAATGCAAAATTTGAGAAAAATCCCATACCCATACAGGGAAGCGGTGGGATGTCTGATATATCTGGCACATGTCACGAGACCTAATATCAGCTATGCAGTTAACAAGTTGAGTCAGTACTGTAATAGTCCAGGAAATCAACACTGGCTTGGAATAAAAAGGATTATGAGGTATCTTCAAGGAACCAGGAACTTAAAGTTATGCTATGTCAAAGATGACTCAAAGGAAATAACTGGATATTGTGATGCTGACTGGGCAAGCGACCCAGTGGATAGACGATCGTGCACGGGTTATACTTTTCTGTTTCAGAATGCTTGTTTATCTTGGAATTCGTGTAAACAGCAAACCGTGGCACTCTCTACGGGGGAGGCCGAATACATGGCGATGGCGGCGGCAACTCAGGAGGCCCTGTGGCTGCGGCAGCTGATGGCCGAGCTCGGTCAAGGTGGAGACAGCGCCCTACTCATCCACTGTGACAATCAAAGTGCAATAAACTGGCATCAACAGACTGTTATAAACCAAAAACTAAACATATAAATATTCGTTTACATTTTCTTAGGGAAAACATTGTTAATTCTAAAGTTAAATTTAAATTTGTAAATGGATGCAACATGGTAGCTGATAACTTGACTAAAAGTACTACCTTTGAAAAACATTTGTTCTGTATCAGTAAAATGGGTGTGCGTTCTGTGGGGAGTGTTGGCAAATGAGAACGCAACCACATTTATTATAAGTTGGCAACACCTATATTAAATAAGGTACTCTGTCTCTATCTATGATTGACTTGTACGCTTTTAACCTATAAGTTAGAAATACACGTTCGTTGGATCTTTCAGATAAATCGTTTATTTATTTCCACATAAATATCAACAATCTTTAATCGGCTATAACTTATTTATTTGACCTCGGAACTAAAAATTTAATTGTAATTTTTTGTTCGCCTCGGTCTGATCTATCCGGAAAACATTTTATGAACATCCGGTGTATTAAAAATCCTGAACTTCAATTTTTTTCGAATTCTTATTTTATTAACTTTTATTTTAAATTAATGTTTACCTCATGATAACAAATCATTCTTATTCTCATAAATTTTTTGTATCTTCAACCGTTTGGATTCGCGACCGCTTTCCTACCAATTTTGCGACCTTGCGACCAAACGACTAGGCCGATTTTTACCAAAAGCACTGCGTCCCCTACCTACAAGTAACTTGCATACCAAATTTCAAATCTCTAGCTCTCACGGTTCTCGAGATATCCGGTTTACTGACAGACCGACACACACACACACAAAAATACACACACACACACACACACACACACACACACACACACACACACACACACACACACACACACACACACACACACACACACACACACACACACACACACACACACACACACACACACACACACACACACACACACACACACACACACACACACACACACACACACACACACGAACCAACATTTTTGGTGTCCTGAGACTATATTTCGTCGAGAAATGTGAAAAACTGGGTAGGTCAAATTTCCGCCGATTACATTACTTCTCAAAACAACTACAATTATATATAGCATATCGCTACATATAACATATAAACAATAAGAACGGAAGAAAAGTTAAAGAAACTAAAACACGGGATGAGTTTTATTAAATAGGGCATAATTGGATTAAATGAGATACGCCTTCCAAACGAAACTGGAACGGTATTAAAATCAAGGCATGTACTATTCCAGAAGAACTCTGATTATCAATACGATATAGGCGGCATAGCCCTTATAATATATAAGAACTAGAAACATCTAATTAAAAACAATACCGTACAGAGTCATGTATATAAAACTGCAGCTAAGGTCCAATTGTGAGATACAAATCATATATACAAGTTTACCAATGAGCACTCATGAGTATGAGTACGTAGAACAAGTATATTAAGATATCAAAGCAACAAGAGCTTTGCAAAAAACACCACAAGTTTTAATTAAAGGCAACTTCAACTGCAAAATTGGAAAATAAAAAATGGATGCATCGATCACACAAAAAAAGTCGGGCTTGGCAACAGAAATCCCACAGGTAAAATTAACTGAAAAGATCCAAATTGAAAGAAGAATTAGGCAGGGTAATGTCAACAAATCTCTTTACCCTCGCCCTAGAGTACGCTTCCAAGAACCTTTCATGGGAGCAAAAAGACAAAAATGGATAAAAATATATGAGCCATTTTTAAGATACGCGGATGATATATATATAATCCTCTCATGCCAATGAACCGCACACGATGAGGAACTCAATCAAACAATCGAGAGCATACGGTTCCGAATGAATCTTAGCAAAATTAAAACAAAGAGTAAAGGCAACGTCTAGATCAGTATAGAGGAAAAACACATAGATAACATATATACTCTGCTCAACTTCGAGAAACACTTTCTCATCCTCCTCACCATAAGGTTGTCAAGGAGCTTCTGTCGGGTCTCCTTCTCGGCGACATATTTTGGGAAGTCGCTTACAACGACACAGAGAAGCCTATCTGCTACAAGTAGATGATAGTGAAACTCAATCTTCGCCTCCTCCAGAAAGCCAATCAAGCTCTTGTAAACGTCTGATGTAGCGGTACGGGTAAAAATTCCATCCCCTGTATTATTTGTTTTCAAAAAGCCGATCTTCTGCTCGTTAATGGCCATGCGCACAGAACTTCAGGCCTCTTTTGAGAAATATTACAGGCGGGATCCTTTCTCTAGGAAAAGCGCTTACAGGGCGAACTATTGCGTTCGGACGGGAAATAAAAAGGATGGAAATTTAACATCTCTTATGAGATCACTAAGGACCTCAAAGCTATTGGTGGTGGTGGCAGAAACGAGAGCAGAGATATATGATCACCTTGGCTCGACGGTGGACTCGGCGGTTCTTACAAGCAGGGTTGAATTCCTGCTCCACGCTCGGGGCACGCTGATGTCACTCTCCAGCAAAGGAGATAGAGGAGTAGCCTCAGGGCTGACGACAACTTCTGCGATAACATTATTTCATGGGGGTTTGTGAGGTCCTCAAAGCACAAGCCGAGAAACCCGCAGTCTAGAAATATTTTCACAGATATTTACAAAAATGTCACTAATTTACTGTAATATGGTAAATGTCTTTTTTTTTGGATTCAAACTGGAAGACTGGGACGATTTGGAATGTTTGTTTCTTTAATAAATCGTGTGCAGACAAATAGTTCTAGCAAAATTACTTGTTGTTGTTTAGATGTCTGTAATAAGAATGCCAATGCCAGAAGTGAGAAATTCCTCAGGCTTCCTTAAGATACTTCTGGTGGTATTTTTTTACATTCCCGGATCTTCAAAAGCCAATACTTTCAATGCTTTTTTTACGTGATTGGATTCTGTAGTGATCCATTTCTTTCAGTCTGTAATTTAAGTTTTTTCAAATACGTAAAATTTAGTGAGGTTGTGGTCTAGTGCTGCTAGAAATTTGTGTTAGTAAATTGGTCCGTTAGTTAATTTGAGTGGGGGTTTTCTGTTTTTACTTTACAAGGAAAGTTTACTAATACTGGCAAGTAGTCGTACTTTTTATTATATACAGTTCTAATTTAGAAGCTCCTATGTGGGACCTATAAGTAAATGGGATAAAAGCTAAACTATGAGTGGAAAAGCTATCCAATGACAGCATTCCAGAGAGTACAAAAGAAAGGATGATTATTTACTATGAATTAATTACAGTCTGGCCATCGCCGTTTCATAGATCTTCTGACCTCGGGTAGATCTCTCAGTTGATGGACTAATTTATTGGGATGGCCAGCAAGGCTGTCTAGGTATTTGGTGGTTAGTTTGGAAATTTGGACTGCTACGAGTAAGTTGCCTGAGTCGTCATATAGAGTTTTGTTGCTGAGATACAATGGGGCGTTGAATATCATCCTGAGGATCTTCGACTAAGCTCTTTGGAGGATCTTGGTGTTTGAAGGCTGATTAGAAGATAACTTTGACTTTTAACATTCACTTATAGAACATTAGAAAAACAATTTTTTGGGAAATCTAAAGAAGAACTGCCTACAATTTAATTTTCCGTGAAATACTCTCTACCACTTTATCATAAAGTCTATATGGCCAACACTAAGTTTTTATCAAACTCGGTATATTTTTTTTATACTGTACTAACATAACATGACCTTAAAATAATCGGTATAGCTACAGAACTTAGTTTAAATAATAGTAAAGATAATAAAAAAGGATGAAAGTTATTTTAGTTTGTACAAATGGTTGGTCAAAAATAAAATATAAGTTTTGTGGAAAATACTGAAAATATGTCAAATAATTTTAAATCGAACTCAGTTTGCTCATTTACACAGGTGATAAATGTATGAAATATTTGTCCCCGATTGCATCATATAAAATCATCCTGCTACAAAAGTATTTACCTATTCAATGGCAAAAATTATCTCTAAAGTTATTTATACTTTATCAGCCAAGTTAAAAGCAGCCGATTATTTAAAGGCGATATCAAGCGTTACCCAATTCAGACAACAGCTGTGTTCTCTTTCAGCAGATTTACGTAAAAAATGATGCGTCTACTTGTATTTGTATGTATTATTCTTTGCATTTATGCTACTCAAGTAGCAGGAGAGGAATGGAGTAAGTATAAAGCCATATTTTGCACTGTTAATATGTTTGACAATTATACTTATTTGTTTCTATTTTACTAGAATGTCGGCTTGGTGTTGGGTACATCGAAAATGATTGCAATAGCTGCTTTTGTTCGCGAAACCGACAGCTAACCTGCACGAAGATGGCTTGGTTCGTTTTGGTTCATAAAGTATAAAATATAATTTCATAGGTTATTTTCTAATAGTTCTGGCGAGAAATATGAAGAACTTTTAAACTGCAAAGTTGGCACTACATACGAGAAGGGCGATAATACATGTTGGTGTGTACGGGGACATGGCACTATTTGTACAAACCATGATTAAAAATGTATTTTTCTCTTTAAAAAAATGTGACTGGATTAGTAAACTGTTTGATCAATAAAGGAAGTAGACGTAGAGCAAAAACGATTTTTTTATCATCCTACCATTAAAGTTACGGCGGCACGTGGTCTAACCTGGTAGAGCGCGGCTTCTCACGTAGTGCTAGTATACGGGTTTCGGCTGCCGCGAGACTCTTCCATCATAAACATCAATAACTTCTCTTCCCATGGGAAATGCAGTAATTTTCTTTCTTGTAGCTGTAGCTTAGAGTATAAGGAACATTACAGTTCAAAGATTTTTTCCCAGCCCTACGAGAAGTTGGTTAATTTTACAATTGTTTATTAAAAAATTAATTATTTATAAACAAATCCCGAGTTTTTGAAAATTATTTTTCTATATTTATTTCTAATCCTGTCCGCAAATCTACCCTGAAAGCTTCGTTAACTTTCTTCGTGTATTTTCGGAGAAATTTCAATTTGAAAAAAAAGACGTGTAAAAATTGATTTGTTTATAACGTCGCCGAAAGTTCAAATTTTTAAGAAAAATTTTTATAAGTATTTTCTGTGTATATATCTACAAAATTGCGCAGAAAACCGATTGGAATTCGGCAGGTCCTTTTTAGTGTCCAATTTCACAAATTGTTACTCTAACAGAAACCAAGTGAAAAGGCCAAGGTAAGAAGATTTTCAAAAACTATGAATTATACTGTTCAGGTGTATCTAGATCAGAACGCGCTAGAGCATGAGTAGCCATAATAATAAAGAATAAACACAGTAAAAAAATTGTGGATGTTGAAGCGATATCAGAAAGATGTAATAAAATAACTTTAAAAATCAACAGCAGAAAACTGATAATATTAGCATTCTATGCTACAACAGAGGACGCATCAGCCAACCTGAAGGAAGAATTTTACAAAACAATAACAGAACAAATGGACAAAATTAAAAATAGACAACAAGTGATTATAGCAGGGGATATGAATGCAAGAGTGAGAATACGAAAACATGATGATGTAGTAGGTCAATTTAGTGAACCAGCAGCGAATGAGAACGGAGAGAGACTAATAAATAAATGTAAACAATAAAATCTTAAAATTTGGATTTGGAACACATTTTTCGATACGACGAACATAAGTATATATGGGAGAGGCCATCCTTAAATCAGAAATCTATTTTAGGCTACATCGCCACAAGACAACAACCAAACATCAAAATACGAGACGTACAAGTAAAAAGAGGAGCCAACTGTGGCTCAGACCACTATCTACTTACAGCAAAAATTATAATACCTTCAATGCAATTAAAAGAACAAATAACATCATCAACAAGTGTAACAAAAGCTACACAGTCGTGTCTAAAATATAAGCTTCACTTACTTAAGCAAGATAGTATTAGTCAACTATACAGCAACAGATTAAAACTGAAATTACAAGCAAATATGATGATTAATGACATAGAAATTGAACACACTAAACTGACAGAAATAAGCTGCAACTGAAGCTCTGGGAAGTATAGAAAAGAAAAGAAGAAGAAAACCTCTCTGGTGGAATGAAGAAATAGATAACTATATTCGAATGAAAAACAACGCGTACCATAAATGGTTAGCCTTAAGGGCTGCCGAAGCATTGCAAGAATATAAATATCTAAGCAGAATAACAAAGAGAGAAATTTCCAAATATAAAAATGCTACATGGGAACTCAATTTACAGAAGTCTGGCGATGCTTAAAAACGCTAAAGCAGACAATAGTAATATAAATCAAATATATATTGATACACCCACTTGGATGACACATTATAATAAATTATTAAAGGAAGATAGAGCTGAATACCTAGATGAAAGTGACATTTTAAGGAATATTAAATCAAACATTATGATAACTGAAAACGACATCCAAGTAGCGCCGAAGAAAATGAAAAATGGAAGAGCGCCTGGAAAGAATTTAATAACTGGATTAACAAGTCTCTTTAACAACTGTATTAAACAAAACGAAATACCCACTCAGTGGAAGGAATCTTTTATTATATTATTTATAAGAAAGGGTCTAGGAATGATCCAGGAAATTACAGAGGTTTAAGGATTAACAGCACTTTTAGCAGATTATTTGGAAGAGTTTTGATGGCCAAACTACAGGAAAATTTGAAAAGAAAAATTAGTAACGAGCAGAGTGGTTTCAGTAGAGGTAAATCATGCGTTGACAACATCTTTGTGCTACAACATCTTATAGAGAAGAGAATAGCAGTAGGAGAAGAAACTCATTTAGCCTTTATTGATTTGAAAAGAGCGTACGATTCAGTACCTCGAAGTAAATTATGGGAAGGCTTATACACTATGAATATAAATGAACAACTTATATACACCATAAAAGAGATTTATAGAGATAATAAAGCTTATATAAAAAAATGGAAAGATGACCAGAGATTATTGCCGGATCGGAAGAAACGGTTATTGCTATGTTAAAGAGGGAATTTTTTCATTTATACCCTCAAAGAATTAGCTGCCGAGCTTCGAAAAAAATTGCACTAGATAGGAATCCAACCCTCGACCACCGGATTACAAGCACGACGCCTAACCGGCTGAGCCATTCGCTGACTTGTGCAAACTTCAGCGGAGCATGCATAGAACATTTCGTATGAGGAGAAATCAAGAATAGAATACGGGTCGACTTTCCTGTGCATTCCTTGCACTTATTTTAAGCTACCGTAGCTCCGAGGGGTTCGGAGCTCGGCAGCTAATTCTTTGAGGGATATACATGGAAAAATCCCCTCTTTAACGTATCAATAACCGTTTCTTCTGATCCGGCAATAATCTCTGGTCATCTTCGAGTTAGTGGTGGTCATTTTCCGAGTTTGCAGCAGCAGTGGAACGTTTGCGCATCACAGAAACTTGGGCGAAAACGGCAAAACAGAATTAGAGTTTCTTGCAGCGATTTTAAAAAAAAATACTGTTTTTGCCTCTGCATGCGCAATTTATATTGGGGGCTCGTATGAGCGCGATGTGAACTATCAGGTATTTAAGTGGTATAGTTTTATACTTTAGAATAAGATTGGGAAGAAGTGCCAAATTACAAAAACGTCACTTACACTAAGCAGAACTAAGCGGCATATAACTTTTAAGTTAACATTTACAACCAAACGTGCAAAAATACATAAACGACACTTAGACTAAGAAGTAAAAAAGAACTTAGCAACAAGGTAGAGTGTAACAATGCCCTTCTGACTGTTCCAAAATGTACGAACCGCCGCCACTAGGTGTAGACGTAACTAGCAGTAAGTTAAGTAGGGTATAATATAAGTTTTATATTGTGAATTTGGGGATATCCTGTCGCCTCAGATAATCCGTCCTAGCTCAGGTTTTCCGTGTGTTTCCCAAGTCTTGTGCAAAGGTGAATGCCGAGAAGGGGCTGTCGCCCACGGCTAGGTTGTCAACCAAATAGGGCAAATGTCAGTGTAGTGCTACAAGGCAGAGCACTGACTATCATAACAGTTTTAATGAATAAATAGTACAATAAAGCAGCTTTGACAAGATGAATTGAAGAACGACTGTAGTTTGACTTGGAAATAGCTAGTTTTTAACAGGAAAGGTTGTTCTTGAATTTATATAATACTCTAGGAAGCCAAACTCTATCAAAAGCTAGACTTATGTTCAGACACACAATTAAGCACACACAGTTTTTTTCAATTTTCGCCGGGAAATAAATACATGTTCAGCAGTTAAATGGTAGTTAGTGAAGCAACTCGACTGTGGTAAGGTTGTAGTATGGTATTTAACGGCATTTAATTTTATTTTATATTTTATTTGGTGTACAGTACTTGACAGATAAATTGAGTGGAAATGGTGCTTAAAAAAAGAGACTGTCGCCTCAGATCATCAGAAGAGGTCTTATTTTATGGGGCTGTTGTTTATTAAATACCTTTGCTTTGTCTTCATTGTTTCGGGGCCAAGTGCTATCAATTTTAAAAGCAGAAATAATAGTGTCTTTTCTAGTTGCTCGCTATTTTGTTGCCTGGGAGGCAAGCTGCCAATATAGTCGCTGAATGTTTCGTTTTGCATTCTTTATCAGTCCTTTTAATTGCGTTGGTTAACTATACAGTTATCACTAAGATATCGTGTTTGTTATTAAATTCGTCATCTGTTCTTTCCTCAGCGACCTGTTTCTAATATTTACTTACGTTTTAAGAAGTTATAATGGTTACTTCATATCGGTGTCTGTTATCGTCATTTTCTATGTACTAAATGGTAGTTTCGTTTCTTGTAACGTATTTTCCTGATTTCGACCATTGCACATCGCTCATTCTTTAGAGGTAATTAGAGGTAATATATACAATTGAGTATAGTGATCAATTGTACAATTAGGTCGAAACTTCTGACCACCTTATTTAAACTCCTCATTAAAAAGTGGAATAGGAATGTCTCATAAACCCGACCCATTGAAACACCCCTCAGGGGAGTTTACCTGCTTTTTTTTATTTTAAAGTGACATATCTCATGAACGATAATATACAGAGGGCTGAGACCTTCATAGTTGATTGGTTGGTCTGAGTTTGAGTTTCCAAGGTGTTTATGAGTTTCAACATTTGTATATATTACCGTTTCGCCCCCTGATCTTGTTCTAAGTATATCTATGTTTAGTCTTTCCATCTCTATCGTACATTTTCTAATTTTTCCGTAGCGTATAGACTTCTTACGTTTCAAGTCGTAATTTTCAATGTCGACCGGAGAATTCTTAGCACCCTCTGATCGTTTAGGATCTGCTCGGGACTGAGAGCCGTTTCTATACAATTCTCAACCATGATAATTTGACTAGGAAAGGTAATGAGGCGGTTTTCCGTTGCCTCCCCTATTGCAGACGTAAAACCATTTTCATTGCTACAATTGCGCTTTTCGATACTTATAATTGAGATTTTTAGGAATTATGTCCATATACAACCCTTTGTTGCTAGTTTTGGTGCGCCCTGGAAATTTTATTTCTTCGGTACCCCCCATATCCGAGAGGCATTCCCCAATCTGTCACCTGAAGAGGCGCCCGATGGAAGACTAGCAACCCCACACGGGGTTATAAAAATGATTATATAAATATAAATATGAAAGATGTAGTGCAAAAACATAAAACTAGCATAAAGGATAGTAAACTACCCGATAATACAAAGAAACTAATACCAAATAGAAATAAACAGAAAAAATATTATTAGAGAAAAATTAAGGCAATTAGGAATTAAAAAAAAACATTAGAAAATACAAGAAAAAATAATAAACAATGTAATAGAAAACAACAAAGAGCCGAAAGTATTTAAGAAAAATTTTTTTTTAGGAAAAACAAAAATGGCAGTTTTAAAAGATGAAAATGGCAACAGACGTAAAACTAGGGAAAAAAATTTTTAATACATAGAAAGATTTTATAAAGGCCTGTATTCAGAGAAAGCTTTCGAACAACCAAAAAATTCAACAGACCAGAAACTAAAACTCACGAAACATTATACAAAAGATTTAACACAGATCAGTAAATATGAAATAAAATCTGCAACAATAGGCATGAAAAACAATGAATCGCCATGACCGGACAAGACAGTTATAGAGTAAGTAAAAATAGGAGGCCGAAAATTATTAGAATAATTAGAAAAATTAATTAACGAATGTTTAGAAAAAGGAAAAACACTAAAGTCCTGGAACTACAAGAAGGGGATATGGAAGACTTCAGAAACTATAGCCCTGTATCGTTGCTTTCACACATCTGCAAACTGCTAACACATATAATAACAACCAGAATTATCAACAAACTTGACGATTTTCAACTCATGAAGCAGGTTTCAAATGGGATATAGCACGATAGACCACATACACACATTAAGACAGACAACAGAAAAATATCAAGAGTACAATAAACCTTCTTTCTTTCAGCCTTGTGGCGCCCAGTATTGAGCATAGGCCTCCCCTTTGATTCTCCAACTCTCTCTATTTTGTGCTGTGTCCGTCCATCTCAATCCTGCAACCTTCTTGATGTCGTCGTACCAGCGTGCACTTGGTCTTCCTCTATTTCTTACTCCTGTCCATGGTCTCCAGCGTATAATTACAGCGTTCCACCTATTATCCGTTAATCGTGCTACATGATCTGCAAAGCTCCATTTCAATTGCGTAATTCTGTTTATTATGTCTGTAATTTTGGTTCTTTGTCGTATCCAGCTATTCCTTTTCCTATCTCTAAGGGTGATACCAATCATCGACCTCTCCATGGCTCTTTGTGTAACTCCCAGCTTTGTGACTATATGTTTAGCAAGAGTCCATGTTTGTGCACCATACGTTAATATAGGGAGTATGCATTGGTCGAATATTCGTGGTTTTATATATTGGGGGATTTTTTTGTTCTTTAAGATATTCGATGACTTACTAAATGCTGTCCAACATAAACGCCTTCTTCTTTCCACATCTACGTCCTTATTTGCTTTGCTCATGATTGTATGATTTGACCAATGTATATATATATATATATATATATATATATATATATATATATATATATATATATATATATATATATATTTACATTGTCTATAACCGTGTTGTTTACTGTTATATGTGTTTATTGTGGATACATTATTTTGGTTTTGTCCAAATTCATTTTAAGTCCTGTATTTCTTGATGCTTGCTCCAGTTGTGTTATCATTTCTTGTAGGTCTTCTGTATTGTCTGCGATTAAGACTATGTCGTCCGCAAATTTGAGGTGGTTGAGCTTCTCTCCATTAATATTAACTCCCTTGTTAGATCATTCCATTTTCTTGAACACTCTCTCCAGTGCCATTGTAAAATGTTTGGGTGATATGGTATCATGTAATTTAATTTTTGATTTGTCTTGGTTGTAGATGTTGTTGAGTAACTCTTTGTATCTATGATCAATGCGGGCGCAGTCTAGCTCTTTCATAATTGCCCAATGTTCGATAGAGTCGAATGCCTTTTCGTAGTAAATGAACGCCAAATACAAAGGGAGGTTATATTCGATGCTCTTTTCTATTAGTATCTTCATTGTCAGTAGGTGATCACAAGTACCAAAGTCTTTTCTAAATGCAGCTTGTTCCACAGGTTGATAATCATCTAGCTTGTTCGTAATTCTGTTTGTTATTATTTTGATTAGTAGCTTGTACATTTGAGACAGGAGACTTATCGGTCTGTAGTTCTGGATTAGTGATCTATCTCCTTTTTTAAATAGAATTACCACTACTGCATTAGTTCAGTCCTTTGGTATTGTTCTTTCTTTAAGGCAGATGTTAAAGAGGTGTTTTAATTTAGGTATTAGTATTTCTTGCCCTTCTTTTAGCATTTCTACCAGTATTTCATCTTCTCCCGGCGCTTTGTTATTCTTCATTGACTTCAAGGCATAGCTTATCTCCTCTTCCGCGATTTCAGGGATGTTTTCCGAGCCAATATTCATTACTTTCTTCTCCACCTGTTCTTCGGGTTTTTTTAATTTGTGATGCATACAAGGTCTTATAGTCTTCTTCGGCAATGTTCAATATTCTGTCTTTGCCTCTTTCCGGATAGAGTCCAATTTTGTCTTTCAATGTTGTTATTTCATGTCTCCCTAGGTTTCTTTTTATACATTTCAGGTTTTTATTTTTTTCGATGTGGTTTGTGTCATATCTTCAAAGTGTTTATCTAGATCTTTCCGTATTAACTTCCTGGTTTGTTTTCTTATTTCCCTGTATTCATTTGTAGCATATTTTCCTTTCTATATAGTGATCTCCGTTTTCCAATCATTATTTTTGTTTCTGGTGTCATTTTGCTTTTTGTGTCGGTGTTTTCTTTGCTACTTTCAGAGCTGCTTCTTTTATGACATTGTTTATTTGTTTTGTCGCTTTGTTCAATCCATCTTCTGTTTCATCTGTTTTCTCTATCTGGGTTATTGAGTTTCTTAAATTTTCTCTGTACATTTGGTTCTTCTGTTTGAGGGTTTCTGTATCTATTGCTATTCTTTGTTATGGTTTATATTTGTTTCTCTTCGTTGTTATAGTGATTTTGGCTCGGACTATTCGGTGGTCACTACCAATGTGAAACGCATTTAAGGTGGTAATATCTTGGATAAGTTCTCTGGATGACGATAGTATATAGTCTATATCATTTTTTGTTCTGCCATCCGGGCTTATCTAGGTTCATTTGCGTTGTTGTTTCTTATTTAAGAAGGTGTTCATCGCGTATAGTCGTTTGTATTCTAGAAAATTTATCAACATATGTCCTCTGTGGTTTCTTTGTTCCAGTCCATATTTCCCTACATACATTTCTTCTTCTGTTTGTTGTTGGCCTAGTATCGCATTAAAATCGCCCATGATAATATGGTGTTTGCATTTGTTTTCGTTTCGTGCTCTGATTACATCTTCATAGAATAGTTCGGCATCTTCGTCATCGTAGGTGGATGTGGGAGCGTATATTTGAATTATTTTCATTTTTGTTTGTTTGCTTGTTTCTATTATTATATATGCAACACGTTCTGATACTCCTTTAAACATTTTGACGTTCGGTTTTAATCTCTTGCTTACTAGGGAAACCGACGCCTTTCTGGCTTTCAGTTTCATGACCTTTGTAATACAGAGTGTTGCCAGACTGCAGAACAATAGCCCAACCAATGTACCTATATATGTACCTATAAACTTTGAGACGATATTCGATACGATAGAAAAATGATATTTGATGACATTAATAGCAGATATACATCTGATTAAAAGTCTTTATGACAAAGAAACATTAACAGTTTAGATTTTAGGCAAACAAAATTAAAAGAAGACCCAAAAAAGAAAATACAATCTTCCTTAAAATATTCATAAATGCATCAGAAGACTTTTTTATTATTATTATCAACTTTTCATATTTACAATCTACTCCTTATGGGAGTAACAAGTAAATGTTATGATTTTAATTACATAACATGAGGAAGATTCGGCCAGTGCCTTAGTCCCATATTTATTTTTACTAGTATTAATTAATTATCGTGAGGAAGTAGGTCCTGTGGTCATTTTCTTTTTAGCCTCCTGGTGACGGTAGGTTGGACGAACAGTTGTTCCACGAGTTGATTAGTATGCTCTGCCAATTTTTTGGTGTACGATTTAGCCAGTTCTTTGATCTCATCCGCTACATAAGGAATTCCAACGTCATTGTGGAGAGTTTCTTTTGAGATATACCACGGAGCATCGGTTATGGTTCTAAGAATTTTTGATTGGGATCTCTGTAGGATCTTGGTATGTGATGCTTTGGTACAACCCCACAGCTGAATTCCATATGATGGGCTTCAAAATTATTTTATATAGGAGAATGTTATTTCGTAAGGTGAGCTGAGATCGTCTCCCCATCAGCCAGTTTATCTATTTTATTTTAGGTCTATTTGTTTTCTTTTTTTTTTAATGTGCGTATTCCGGAGTAATTTCTGGTCTAGATGTAAGCCAAGATATTTCATTTCAGTTTTTTGAAGTATGAGGATGTTTTTGAATAATACAGGTAGGCACACGGTGCATTTATTGGTAAACGTAACATGAGTACATTTATCGCTGTTCACTGTTATTCTCCATTTGTCGAACCAGTCTTGAAGGATGTTGAGGTGATTTTGTAGATATGCTACAGCTGTTTCCGGATTTATGTTGCTTGAAAGAATAGCGGTATCGTCGGCAAACGTTGCAATTAACGTGTTACTTGTGAGAGGACTATCAGAGGTATACAGTAAATACAGCAGAGGTTCTAACACGCTGCCTTGTGGGACTCCAGAAGTAATCTTGTGATAAGTTGACACAGTGCTATTGATCTTGACTTGAAATGTCCTGTCGCTAAGGTATGACTTTAATAACAAGTATAATCGACTTGGGAAGTGGAGTTTAATTTTGTATAGTAGACCTGCGTGCCATACCCTGTCACATGCCTAATATCCAAATATACAAGTGAGCTAATTCGTTTTGTTTAGAGGCTCTCTATTATTTTAATAACGATTCGGTGAGTTTGATAAATTGTAGAGTGTTGTTGACGGAATCCGAACTGGTAATTTGGTATTATGTGCTCTAGATTTACGTCACTATGGATTCTCTTGAGGAGTAGCCGTTCGAAAACCTTGGATGCCAAGAGTAAAAGACTGATTGGACGGCGGGAAGAGGGTTGTGAAGGAGGTTTCCCATGTTTCTCGACTGCAATAATTTGGGCAAACTTCTACTGGGTTGGGAAATGGCATAGTCTGAGGATGCTGTTAAAGATTGTTGAGGAGTACTATGGCTTTTCTAGGAAGATTTTGAAGAACTTCTCCCACTATCAGATCGTATCCTGGGGCTTTGCGGGTATTAGTGGCTAATATTTGTTGTCGTACTTCTGTTGGTGAGAATGGCTTGATTGGTAACAACAATTGGCATGGAGCCTCCACGAATGAAATAATTTCAGAATCGTTGGTATTCGGTTGAAATTGTGGTGTTAGCAAAATGTTCAACGAATGATTAGGCCTTTTCTTCTGATCTGGCCCAAGTGTCGTCCTAATTCTTGATGGGAGGTATGGTAGAAATTGGTCATTTGAACTTTTTGGTTGCTTTCCACAACGTGCGATCGTCATGTGAAAGATTTGTAATATAATGTTGGAAGGTAATGTTCTTTGATACTATTAACTCGTTGTATAGTTGATGTGTAACTTGGTTGAGTAATGTTTTGTACCTATCTCTGGTTCTTTGCCACTTTTTTCGTGCTTTCCGTTCCTGGGCAACAAGGTCCCGAATGTGGCGAGGAATGTTGTGTATTTCTTGATGACCCATTGGGTTGGGCGAGGCTTGCCAAGCAGCATATTGCACCATTGTCGTCAGGTATTCGGTTGCTTGGTCAAGGACTTCAGCGCTTTTAATTCGTAGAGCAAGATTGAGGTTTCCTTCTAACAGATTCCTAAAGTGGGCCCAGTTGGTGAGTTTTTCGGGTAGACTTTTTGTAGATAATTGTAGTGCTTTGGGTAATTATGACCGGGGAGTGGTCGGATGAGAGATATATACCACGTGTTACTGCAAAATCAACTAGGTCTGGTAGCCTGTTTGTACCGGTAGGCCAGTGGATAAGCTGACCAGTGGAAAGACAACTACATCTGAGATTTTCAATGGCTTGCAATAGATTGCGGCCTTTTGGATTGTTTAACCTGGAACCCCATGCTGTGTTTTTAGTATTCCAGTTGCCTCCTATGATGAATGTTGTATCGAATGTTGCAGAAACTCCTCGTACTCTTCGGTAGAGACAGAGTGTCTTGGAGGACTGTAAACTGCTGCTATTATCAGTGGAGAAGAGAGAGCATGATTGTACTTTGAATTTTATTGGTCTGATAAGACACCCATTCGTGATGATTGATTGTATTTTTGTTTACAACTGCTGCGCCGCACCATCGGGGTGGTTTGTAAGGTATGTGGCAATAAACGGGATTTTTATTACTGTTCTTGTTGCGTGGCTTTCTGAAGTTAATAATATATCAACATTTTGTAATTGCAAGAATGAGATTAATTCTGGGATGTGGTTAGAAATGCATTAGCATTCCAGACAGCGATGCGCAACGAAGTCGCCATTTTTATGATAGTTTATTAATAACTGTTGAGAGCATGTTTAAGACCACGCTGTTCTGACTAATTAGTTGGGAGAACATTGATTTAAATTTATTAAAAATGTTAGCAAGCATTTGGTTTGCAGAAGATGCTTGAGCGTTATTTTGAAGGTTGTCAGTTCTTCCTGCTGTTATTTGTGAGTAGGATAGTTCATTTTGCAAGGAATTTGTAGTGTCGTTAACGTTGTGAATATGGTTTCGAACTGGGGGGAATTCGCTTTCATTCGGTATCTGTTGTGGACGCGTTATATTCGAAGTTCCTCTGAATGGGGCATTCCTGGCTCTCTGTAAGTCTTGGTATGCTGAGCATCCCTTAGAGTAGGCTGGGTGATTCCGGCTACAAAGAGTATTTTGAGGTTTCTTACAGGTGGAAGTTTAGTGGTCGCCACCACATTTAACACATGTAAAGGGTTTGTTGCAATAACTTTGTATGGTCATAATCCCGGCAACGAAGGCACTGCGGTATTGTATAAAGACGTTTTTAAAATATTAGAATATAAATGATAAAAATTTAATAAACTTCGTTTAGCCGACGATATTTTACTACTCACAGAAAATATGGAACATAATAATAGGTCTGAACAACTTGGCAACAAATTATGGTCTTAATATCAATGCGCTCAAAACAAATATTATTTTAAATATAAACGACGCTATTATGCCTAATAACGAAAATGAAGTGGCAGTGGTTAACGAGTATATTTACTTAGGCCCAAAAGTATTTTTGAGAAAATAATCAGCAATTAGAGATAAGAAAAAGAATAGAGTTAGGATGGGAGGCATATGGAAAACTTACTAGCGTTTTTAAATCCAACTTCCCACAATACCGCAAAACTTGAGTTTTAACTAATGCGTTTTACCACCTATAACTTATGCAGCAGAAACCTGGAGCTTAAATATAAGAGTGATGGAGAAAATAAATTTTGAATGTAAGATTGCAAGTTTAGAAGAAACACAAGTGTGACAGACGTGGCCGAATATGTGGCAAAATAGAAGTGGAGATGGACTGGATATTTGATAAAAATTGGAGACGAAAAATAGACCAGAAAGGTGACCACGGACAACCAAAAGGAATCCAGGAAGGCCAACAACACGATGGAAGGATGATATTTAGAAAGTAGTGAGAGTGCAATGCATGGTAAAAATGAGTAATAAACATGAGTTGTAATATATTGAGGAGGCATATATTCAGAGATGTAGTGAAACACCCTGATAATGAGGAGGTGTTACCAAATAAAAAAAATTAAGTTAATTTGCTGAAATTTTATTTTTATGTCTTACTTTTAAGTAAGACTTTCACCGGGGTGTAGCCCTAAGTGTTTAAATTTATTTTTCACTTTTTTGAGTATCGTTAAGGAAAAGTGGCTGTCATATTACACGTTTTGCAGTAAAGGTGATTTATAATGATTTTGTCTGGTTTATCTAATTTTTCATTTACGCAATCAGTTCTGTAAAATCTTCATGTGATGCGAGAACCGTATTAATGTCTACTAACAAAGCAATATCATCAACAAATGCTATAGTGGTGTTGTTTGCTGTATTAACAGGAGTTCCTTTTTATTTTAAATTGTTGTTACGACATATACGATCTTAGCAAATAGTAATATAGATTATGAAATACGCTTTTGATTTTATGTAAAAGATCAACGTACTATATTAAAGCTTAAGAGAGATCTAAAAATAAGGAAGTGCTCAGTTTCTTATCCTTAAAACTTTTGATGGTACTATTGACAGTTGAGTGGCGCTTTTGGAAATAAAAGTGATGGGTTTGAGGTAATTGAGGAGAGAGAATTGCACGATACGAGAGGTTGCTTCATTAGCAGCTTTTCTTCTGTGGATAAACTTCCATCTTACAGTTATGTTATACCCAGGTTATTTTCAACGAACTTAAAAGTTCGTTACTGAATTCTATATGTCTGTCTGTCGGTCCGTCACAAAATTTGCGATTTTTTAAAATTTGAAAATGGATTATTATAGGAAATTTTACGCTGATTTCGAATTCGAAATTAAAAAATTTTTAACGCGAATAAATTTCGAGATATTCGACTTCGATTTCGGGAAAATTTTCGATGTTGCGATTTTAAATGTGATGCTTATAGGAAATTTTACGCTGAATTCGAAAATAACGTCGAAAAAATTCTATGTCGAATAATTTTCGAGATCGAAATCGAAAGGTCTTTTAAGTTCGTTCTGGGATTGCTTACAGAGCAATCTCTTCGCCGGCCCCATGTTTTTTTATATCTTTGAATGTATGTTAGCGGAGAGACGCTTTCATTGGGAGCGACATTTGGCGCTGTATGTGAAGGACATTCGTTATTTTCGTAATTAACGTTGACACTAGTAGTGTAGACTTGAAGAAAATATGCTTTTCTGAGGATGGTTTACTAACTTCAAACGGGGTCGTGTAGACACAAATAATGCTGAACGCCCTGAACGTCCAAATGAGAAAGTTATTCCAGAAAACGTAAAAAAAAACCTAACAATCACTACGGACAACCGCAAAGTGAAGTTGAGAGAGGTAGCTGACACTGAAAATATCAGAAGGTAGTGCTTTCACTATTATACACAAACATTTGGGTATGAAAAAGCTGTTTTTGAAATGGGTGCCGCGTTTGCTCACATCAGAATGAAAACAACAAAGAATTGATGATTCAGAGCGCTGTTTGGGCATATTTATGCGCAATAGGTCGGAGTTTTTGCATCAATATGTGACAATGGATGAAACATGGATCCACCGTTTCACTCCGCAATCAAATCGGAAGTCTGATGAGTGGAGAGCAGCCGGTGAAAGCCGTCCGAAGCGACCAAAGACGCAGCTGTCAGCTGACAAGGTTATGGCATCTGCATTTTGGGATGCACACGGTATAATACTCATCGACTATATGAAACATAAAAAAACAATCAACGGCGATTATTATATTGGGTTGTTGGAGCGTCTGAAGACCAAAATCGACGCACCGTGTCACGATGCGCTCAAAACTATAAAAAAAATGCACGAATTGGGCTTCGAATTGTTTCCGCACCAACCGTACAGTCTAGATATGGGTGCCAGTGATTACCACCTCTTTGCCGACCTCAAGAAAATGCTTCGTGGTACGAGATTTGGCTCAGATGAGAAAGTCATCGCTGAAACTGAAATCTATTTTGAAGGAAAGATAAATCGTTCTACAAGGGTCATCGAAAAATTAGAGAAGCATTGGCATGATTGTATCGCAGCCAAAGGAGACTGTATTGATGAATAAAGAAGAATTTTTATAAATAATTGTTTTATTACTTAAGCCCGGAACTTATTGAGTGATGTGTTATAATTGACACATAATATATAAGCATCATATCTTTGGTTGTTCTCAGATCATTAGGCTGTATTCAGAGATTAAAACTTTTTTATTATAAAATTTACAGTAAATCGAACAAGTTGCTTACGGCATTCTAGTAAAACGTTTACAGATTATTATATATTACTAATATCTGCATGTCCTAACCTCCACAATTTTTTGTTGTCAGGATCACCAAACAAGACGAGCAATAAACTACATACACAAAATGTGCGCAATAACGAACGCCAGCCTGATTAACCTCATTCACTACCCCGCTTGATATGCTGATTGGTACTATATCACTGGCAGCAAGTGGATAATGTTTTCTATTGATGCTATTACAAGCGAACCTATTCAGCCTTGAGTAATGGCCGTCGCGAATATGGCGTCAAAGCGATTACGTCTCATTTGCGACGCGCGAGTACAGAAAAAGTGCTGAGCTTAATAAGACACGTTTATTTAATACACTTCCATTATTTACACGCACCTTACATGCCACTACCCTAGCATTTCTTATTCGTGCAGACCGTGCCAATGTCCTTCACGCACTCGCACTTGTTGCAGTCCTTCTGGCTGACCGTCCCACGTCGCAATTGAAAAGTATAGATTCGAGCGGATCTAAACTGAAATTATTGGCGGATTACAGGCACCTGTTTGCTAAAGTATGTTTGTGCTAACCATCCCTTGTCTCCGCACAGCAGCTTGTGGTTTTCCGAACATGTGCATTCATTGCATTCGTTTTCTTTGTAAGGTACCCCTTGTTCACACACTAAAACATAAATATTATACAAATATTTGTAGCATATAAAAGCTTAATAAAACAAAAATACAAACAATTGTCGTATATCACCATCTAAATGTAATAATTAAAATATAATAATGTGTAAAAGAGTGTAAATTCATATCAATAATTTTCTGATAGTTGAAACGGAATAGCAACCTTTAAAGGCAAATACCTTTTAGAAATTTAAGAATATTTGCAGATAATGGCTCATAATCTAAAGCAATAAAGAAAGATAATTCACAAATAATTAAAAATATTTCTGATAAGGCAGGTAAAGTACACGTCACCGTTGAGGGGACTACTCACCCCATTCCGCGCCGCACAGGACCGCAATGGCGGCCAGAGCCAGGAAGAGGCGCACGGCAGACTTCATGTCTCAACTAAATTAACATTAGTACTGATTGTCAATGAACGGCCGCGGTCTTCATACGTATGGCTTTTCATATTTACACTCTTATCGCCGTGGAAAAAACCGCTCGAAAATATGCCAATTTCCGAAAATCCTTGGCCCCGCGGCGTTAAGCAACCATCCCGCATACTAACCCGGCGGATTTGGGGCGCGTAAGTGTGCCCAGAGATGAAAAATCACGTGTCCACGCGCAATTCGTCTCAATCAAGGCTCGTTTGAGTCGGAGACGTAGACGCATTCGGCTGCATGAGATCACCGGTCGCGACCTATTGCAAAATGCATTTTTAGATAAGCGAGCAGCTTCAACGCTTTTAAGATATCAATTACCGGGCGCTCCAGCAGCGCAGTTAAGAGCCATCAGCTTTAATTTTGCTGGGAGTGTTCTTTACAGTGATAGCAGGTTTTTACGGAGCTTCCTTGATGTTTTAACGAGATGTGTACGAGCAATTGACTGGAAAGCTTTCAGATGCTGTTTTGTCTTTGTTAACCTTTGGCCAATTGTTTATCTACTTTGCACAATGTTTAAATAATAGTTGTGATACAAATAAAAAGTTGCTTATCTGGAGATAGTAATATCTTTCTCTAATCAGCATAAAACCTAAATAATTACTACTTTCCTTTCTACTACAGAAACTAAATGGATTTCCATTTAAAAAGACTTTTAAAATACGAAAACCTATGTATGTTATTGTTTTACTTTACATACTATAGAGTTGAAATATTGATAAGAATCGTTGTTAATTCAGTTTGATATTTTGTAATGTGCCTTTTACTTTTGCTATTTAACTTGCGACATAACCACGGTATATTTAAAAATAAAAATTTCTTAGTCACCGCACACAGGCGAAATGACGGAACGGCTGTATGTTGGAAACCAAACGGCGCAGTGGAATCCACAGAAACGGCGTTTGCGCAGTGGTGTAGAAGGCAACGGAAAAAATGGTTGCAAATTTAAACAGTGGACGCCTCTTGAATGAAGCGGGGGTGCAAAGTCAACCATTCAGTTTAAAAATATCTAATATACTTTTTTTTTTTATTGAACTTGCTTATTTACAATCTACTCACATGCAAGTAATAAGTATTTCTTATGTAGTTTGACATGTCAGTAAGTGATCCAGCCACAAAGAGATCCTTCTATGTGCCTTTTTGGACATAGAAGGGGCCTTTCACAATACATTTTTCAACTCCATAACCTCGGCCCTGAGAGGGCATGGCATAGAGGAGACCTGCTGCAGGTGGATAAAAAAGGTGTATAAATGAAGGATAGTTTAGTCGTCTATGTATAACAAAGCTATAACGGTCCAGATAGCAGGGGGATGTCCTTAGAGAGAAGTTCTTTTCCCCTGCTATGGAATCTGGTTAAAAGACAAAGGATTATCTTCTGTAGGTTAAGCCGATGACCTAGTTGCTTTGGTGGAAGGGAAATTTGTAGACACGATCAGGGAACGGATGCAGAGGGCTCTGAACGTGGTAACTGAATGCACTGAACAGGAAGGCCTCAAGGCCAGTCCCGTAAAAACCAAAATTATA
Organism: Sinelater perroti; assembly: GCA_036346155.1. Lineage (NCBI taxonomy): Eukaryota > Metazoa > Arthropoda > Insecta > Coleoptera > Elateridae > Sinelater > Sinelater perroti. The sequence goes on from JARFIY010000093.1 coordinate 53,620, forward strand.
CCCTTCACGCGAAGGAAAAAATAAGAGGGGTTCACACTTCTTTGCCTTGGAGAAAAAGAAATCACCATATCGGGAGAAGTAAGGCATCTAGGAGTCGTTTTCGATTCTAAACTTACTTGAAACCGTCATATTGAGAAAGTGGTCGACAAATCGGTGACAACTCTAGTAATTGTCAGACAGATGTACTGGTTGTACACCAGAGTAGTTGGACCCTCTCTTACATACTCAGCTTTGGTCTGGTAGCCTAAAGTCACACAAGAAACCACCAAACTAAAACTAGGCAAGGTACAAAGACTTGCTGTTTGGGCATTACAGGGGCGATGAGAACCATGACCACGGCAGCAATGGAGACTCTTCTAGACCTCTCACCTCTGCACATAGTAATTCAGGGGGAGGCAAGATTGGGTCACTACAGGCTGTATCATTCACTGTAAAAGACACACACTTGTACAGGTCATACAACAATAATTGATAGTCTGGGGGCCTTCCGCTTGAAATGAGGACGTACCACATGACCTTAAAAATATGACGACTCTCTATTCGAGGTGATCATGCAGGATCGAAATAGGAGCGAGACTTTTAGACAGGCAATTGCACCTGGTAGCCATATGATTCTAAAACCGAGCTGGGTACCGAAACTGGAATATGTGCTGAGGCTCCCAGGGTAGAGCTAAGCTCTTTTACGATTCTTTCTTTCAGACAGAAATATACGCCATACTATAGTATGTGCGGGAAAACGGTAAGAGGGCTTACAGGAGCAAGCGGATCTATATTATATCAGACAACCAGGCAGCTTCAAAGGCTTTATCAAGCACAAAATCATCATCTAGACTGGTATGAGAATGCATCAACGAACTCAATGCACTGGCAGAACATAACATAGTGAAACTGTTATAGGCACCTGAGCATTGCGGTACCTATGGCAATGAGAAAGCGGATGAATTGGCCATGCACGGATCTAGTGAGGCTTATATAGGCCCAGAACACGCTTTAGGAATTTCACAAAGTGGTACCCGAAGTTTTAATAAGGAGAGGACACGCACTCATCATCGAATGTACTGGAAGTACTCATCAGAACATTATTTCAGCAAAACCTTCAAAAAGGGACCTTGTCAAAAGAGAGCTGCAAAACTCCTTAACCTAAGTAGGTCACGGCTAAAGATAACCATAGGATTTCTTACAGGACTTTCGACTCTAAAAGAACACCTCTGGAAAATTGGTAAGTTCAATGGTGACCCTGACTGTGTATCAAGGAACCAGAAACAGCCCTACACATCCTATGCAAGTGCAATGCGCTGTGCGGGAAAAGGCAACATATATTCTGAAAACCAATCCTGGCACCGAAAGAGTTCCAGACACACCCTGTAAAGGACCTGTATCTGCCGATTCAGGGGACATCAATTACAGATTGGTTGTAAATTTATTTTATTAGGGTAATAAGCCATAGGCTGCAGTGAACATGGATCCATTAAGGAAGACATACCCTAAGCGCAAAAAAGGTGACCCGGCTAGCATTTTTCTCCCCATAGGCTAAACACTAGGTAGTTCTGGGTGGTTACACAGGTAGATTTTGTAACCAATGTCGTTTTAATCGTCTGGGAGATGGATTATATATGTTTCGGCAAGCCTCTGATTCTCTGAGGCTGCGTACGGAATTATTAGATGGGTATAAAAGGTTTTATTGGTGACTTACCATAATGCGTTGGTTATTGAGCGAAGAATTTATGACTGGCATCGCTGCAGGATTTTCATGTGGCATCCTTTAGTACAGCTGGATTCTATATGTCCAGATGGATTTTAGTTTTATTGAAAAGTTTGAATTGGAAGTGTCTGTCAATAAGCCAATGCATTTGGTTAATTTTGAGATCTATTTCCATTTGGGTTGGATTTGTTATGTGTACTCTAGGTTAGCTACTAGTCTAAATGTAGTGCAAGGTATCTAATATCCGTCTTCTGAGGTATAAGAGTATTGTTGATACTATTTCGTAAACTTACGATGCGTCTATTAGTGAATGTAATATGTGCGGATTTATCGCTATTGGGTGTAATTCGTCATTTATTAAACCAGTCCAGGTGAGTTTGCAAATGAGTTGCTGCAGTTATTGGGTTTTTGTTGACCAAGAGGATAGCTGTATCATCAGCAAACATGGCAAGTAGAGTATTGTAGCTGTGTCAGAGATATACAGAAGATAAAATGGCGGTCCTAGAACGCTCCCCTGCGGTACTCCAAGAGTGATTTTATGGTATTCAGAAGTTGCGTTGTTTATTTAGTCTCGAAAGGTCATCTCGGTTAAATATGATTTTAATATTAGGTACAACTGGCTCGGTAAATAGAATTTAATTTTTATATAGTAGACCCGTGTGGCAGATTTTGTTGAAGGCCTGCTGTCTAGGCATACCGTTCCACAAATGCGCTTAGTTTATAAGGTCCCCATATTACTGTTAACAATTGGATGCCCTTGATGAATAGTTAAATGATGCTTTCGGGAGCCAAACTGATAGATTGGAATAATTTAATATAGGTCTACAGTTTTATGGATTCTTGTGAGGAATAACTTTTCAAATATTTTAGACACGATTAGTAACAGGTTCATGGGTCTGTAGAAGGAGGGTGATAAGGACATTTGGCAAGACACATCAAGGAATTATGAAATTTCGGTACCATCATTGTTTTCTACCAGTTGAGGTGATCAGTGAGATGATCAGCAAATGCGTCTGTTTTTTCTTTGTCTGATCTAGTCCATGTATCGTCGAGTTTATTAACTAGAGGTATCTATACTGTCGGTCTTTGAATTCTATTGTTGCCTTCCATATATTTTGATCAACAAGATGTCATATGTAACGAGAAATGTTGATATCTGCTGGGTGGATGCTTGTTGCACTAGGTGTGACTTGCCAAGCGTTTCGTATCGTTGTGGTTAAGTACTGAGTTGCTTCGTCTAGGTCGTAAGCCTCCTTAATTTGGATAGCTAGACTGATTTCCTGGTCCAGTATACTTCTAAAATGGTCCCAATTAGTATTCTTGGTGCAGAATTTTAATGATAATTTTTTGGTAATAATGGAGGTTCTTAAGGTAATTGTAACTGGGATGTGCTAAGAAAACAAATCATAGTTTAATTATACTTTGGCGTATGTGTTTGGTATACTACAGGCAATAGCAAAGTCGAGCAAATCGGAGACTTTATTTGTGTATGTAGGCCAGTAAATGGGTTTTCCGGTTGGGATGTAGTTGCAATTATGATTATGTATTGCTCGGAGAAGGTTACGTCCTTTTGGATCAGTTAATTTCTATCCCCAGGCTACTTTATTGGCGTTTCAGTCTCCTCTGATGATGAATTTCGCCTCAACAGATTGTAGCAGCTTTATTTATTTTTCGGTGGAGATAGTGTGTAAATGCTAGCCATATTCTGCTACTATGATTAATGGGTAGGGTAGGACTTAAACTTTTATACTGAATCTTTAGATTTTGGCAGTTTTAAACGTTGGAGCGGACTATATACTGCTGCTGTAATTAACGAGTAGGGTACGACTTGAAATTTTATACTGGAGCTTTGGGGTTTTCAGTTTAAGAGATGTTCTATTTATGGTGGGAGATTGAGTTTTTGATAATTACAGCTGATCCGCCATGTGCCGTGCCATCTGATTGGAGAAAAGCGCAAAATTTTTGTAACCGTTTCAGCATTTGCATGGGTTTCGTAAACGTGTAACATGTCGATATCTTGTAGTTGCAAAAATGTTTTATTTTATATGCCATTGAGTTCTAGAGCGCTAGAAGAATGGAGTTCGCCATTATTAAGCTGATTTATTTATAACAGGAGAGAGCATAATTAAAACAATTCTGTTTTGGCTAATAAGCTGCGAAAACATTGCTTTAAATTCCATTTGATTGATGCTCGTCTGATGTTCGTTGGATGTATGAGTAGGGGGTTTTCTGTCTGGTAGTTGCAAGAAGGGGGGGGTCTGTGCTAAGGATGGTTCATAGCTTCTGAATTTAAGTAAACATTATGTTTTGCAAGTGGTGAAAATTTGGTTTCGTTTGTATGGTCTGGTTTGGTTTGTAAGTCTTCTAAATGTTAAATTTCTGGTTCTCTTGATGTCTTGGTGTACAAAGCACCTCTTATAACTGGCCGGGTGTTGTACATAGCATAAAGCTTAAGTGTCTGAAGTATTAGAGTTCTTTGGCATAAACGGGTTGCGTTACTACCACCGCATTTGACATAGGTAAATGGTTTATTACAATATGCTTTCGTACTCTTGATAGCAGGTTGATAGTATGGTTTATGTTTTGCTGGGAGGTTCAACTTTAATAATCATATTACTTAGATGTTTTATATCGAAAATTAACTTGTTGTTTTCTTTAAGTTCTAGGTCTACCATAAACAGTGATAAAGATTGTTTGGCCACTCTATGATGTATGTTAATAGTTACCTACTATGTGGCGAAGAGTCACAAGTTATTTTATTATTTCTGACACTGGTATAGAGTTGTGAAGGTTTCGAATAGCCACCCTGTATGCACTTTCTTCTTTTAACTGTTATGTGTGATCAAATATATTTTCATCTTTAAGGTGTTTGATCAGTTTTCTGTATGAGACTGTTGTATTATTTTGATTTTAATTTTATTGTTTGGCATGTTTGTTGTGTAGGGATAGGTTGTTGTCGATGAAAGCCTGGATTTGGGTTGTTTCTTTTCCGTTTTTTAATTGTTTGCCAACCATGTTTTGGTTTTGTCGAGCTACCTTGCGTGCCATCAAGACTGCTAGTATCTGTATCCAATTCTTCGATTAAATTGCATTTACGTTCGGAATTGAAATTACTGTTTGCGGCATTCATTATTTGTTGGTTTATGCTATTTTGCACCGCTTGAGAAAAAGACAGTAGTTGCAGATTGATTAAAAAGAGAGATAATAATTAGTGGTATATACGGGCTGTGGATTAGGTTGGCTATTGTAATTATTTTATTGTTGGGCAAATTGATGTCTTTATGCATTGAACGTAAAATCGTAATTTTCAGGGGCTGGTACACCCGGAGTTGCAGGATTGTAGCCGTTTTTCATTGGAAGCGTGTGTTAACGCATACTTCTGTTACAGTAATAAATTTAAATTGTTCATACAGCTTTGAAGTGGTATGATGAGGATTATTAATAGAGAGTTTGACATTCGGCGCTTCCAACGATAACAGAACGTAGCAGACGTGCTCACTTTAAAAGTCAAATGGGGTCTTAATATAAAGATAGGGACATGAAATGTCCGAAGTATGCACGAACAAGGGAAAATTCATAACTTCATCAAGGAAATGAAGAAGATAAACATATCGGTATAAGTGAAATGAGATGGTCACAGTCAGGAATTTGTGTAATAGAAAAACACGTGGTATATTTTGCAGGGAAGATAGTGCACGACATAGAAATATAGTGGCGGTCATTGTTATTGAAACGTTGACGCAGCTATAACAACTTTTATATCCTTCTCTGACAAAATAATATTGTTACAAATACAGACTACACTTATTAATTTTATACAGGTGTACGCCCCAACAATGATGTGACGACAAAAACATAGAAAAATTCTATACAGATTTAAATAAACTTCAACAAATCAACGCAATGAATGATTAAAATGCGAAAGCTGCAAACAACAAAGACGGGGAAGTAGCAAGAAGACATGGTCTGGGGTTAGCAGAGGAGATAGATTTATACAATTCTGTACAGAAAACCAATTATCTAAAAAGAACACGTTCCTTAAATTTTAAAAAAACGCCTCTATACGTCATGTGGTTTGAAATCAAATAGATTACATCACAATTAACCGTCATAAAAAGTGTCAAAACGTACCCAGGTGCTGATGTCCCATCAGCAAAGATAAGAATAAGACTCAAGATATTAACAAAAATTAAACATTTAAAAAAATAAACTTACATAAATTAAAATAGGAACCGATAAGAAAGGTAGTATTTAAGTTGTTAGAAAAAAATTTTATAAAAAAGAAATATGTGAGTATGAAGAACAAGCGATTGAAAAAAAATGAAAGAGATTCAAAACGATTATCAATAAATCAGGGCATTCTAATATAAAAAGACATCAGAAAAAGAAAAGGGAATGACATAAATTTTTAAATCGCATGGAAGAGAGAAAATATTATAGAAACCAAAATACACAGATACACAACGAACTCAATAAGGAAATAAGAAAGCAGACGGATTAGTATATTAACAAATGCATAAAGATAGAAAAATATAAAAGAAGGCATGACATATTTTATCTACCCAAAAAGTCAAATAGGCAAGCGGATTTCGAAGATATAACCTTAAGGGCAAATTTAGAGGTCGAAATGGTAACCTAATTTTAGATATTGAAGAAAAAGTGACTAGATGGAATGTGTATATAGACGAGTTGTTTAGGGACCCACAAAATGTGAAGCATGCCCACCTATAACAAGAAGTTAAAAAAGCCATTGAAGGATCAAAGTATGAAAAAGCAGTCGGGCCAGACGAAATACCAACGGAATGATTAAAACTATTACAAGACCGTGGAATAAGCTTCTTCTTCTTCTTCTTAGCCCGTTTCGGTCCATAACTGGACGAAAGCCTCCTTCATTGACTTCCACTTGGTCCTATTTTGAGCTTCCTGTATCCATTTCAATCCGGCCACTTTTTTTATATCGTTGTACCATCTATTGGGTGGTCTTCCTCTGTTTCTTCTATATTCCCACGGCCGCCACTGAAGCATTGTTTTTGTCCATCTAGTTTCTTGTGTTCTGGCAAGGTGTCCGGCCCATGGAATAAGCATACTCTTAAAATTATTAATTCAATATATAAAACAAATCCATCAGACTGGTGTAGATCAACATTTATTACCACATCGCAAAAAAAATAAGGCGAAGGAATGTAGTGACCACCGCACAATTAGCCTAATGAAGCATGTACTAAAAGTCTTTCTGCGAGTGATAAATGCAATAATTTATAGAAAAATGCGAGATATGGTGGGCACGAGAAAAATAAAACCATAACTAGCAGCAACGTCTGGCCCAAATGAGCAGCTGATATATAAGGTCCTCCAAATTGAGGATTTGACGTTAGGCATTAACAGTCTAGTACTTGTAAAACAAGGAAAGAAAATGCTGCATTCAAATCATATCCCCGAACGAAGATCTGCATTTACCAAGAAGCGGGTACAATAGTCTACGGCGAAGGAAAGGGATAATTCTGCTTTGCAATTTCTAAATTCAGTTTATTTAAATTTCAACAAAGAGGCAGCGAAAAATAGATACGTCTCTACAGAAACATGCAAAATGCAGGGATAAAGTGCTAAAAACAAAAAATAATATAATAATTCAAAAAAATAAACTTAAAAATGCTGATAATTACAGAAACTGGAAAGGAAAAAATAGATGGAGGCATTCATTGTTGGTGTGGCGTCTCCAAGGATCAAAGATCCGTAGCGAAGATAGAAATAGTAATCAGCAAAAAACATAAAACAAATAACTCAAGTTTCGGAACCTAGAAACAAAATAATTTTAGAAATAGGATTGAAAATCTACAGAAGGGATACAAATAACATATTAGAAGTCTATGGCCCCGCATATAACAGTCCTGTAGTAGAAAAAACTCATTAATTATAGGTCACTTAAATTGAAGAATAGGCAATAAAATGAGTGGTGACACAGTTGGTTGGCTATTAATGACAGGGATTAATAGAAATGTGTCAGTTGTACAATTTAAAAATAGCAAATAGTTTCTACCGACACAAACAATAAAAATAAGGGATATTAGAGTAAACATTGGTGTAGAATGTGCCAATGATCGTTGGGTGTCAATTGGAAAAATGACATTTAGATGGATAGCAGAAAAAGAAATGAGCAAAAACAAGATAAATCACGTAAAAAACAAAAATTTAAGCTGCATTTCGTTTAGAACGGGACAACAAGGCATTTATATCAAAACAGATTTAGAACAAAAATTATCTAAATGTAGATTCGACAGCTCTCAGCAAAATGGTCACATAAACTGTAGTCATAACGGAAGCGGCTTTTAAAGCCTTATGAGAAGAAAAATAAATTATAACAAAACAAAACTAATCTTAGTAGTATTGGAGGAGATATAAAAAAAAGACAAATAAAAAATGTATATAGACATACACAGGAAGAAAAATAGAAAAGATACTACGAAAAACTTTCAACGAAAACAAGACCTCAGTTCGTAAATGCACACAAGACAGACACTCACGATCAAGACAAAGGTGAGATCTTTATGAACTAAGGCAACGTAATCTATTAAAAACAATAACTCAGCGTGATCCGGACTAATTTTATCTAAATTAAGTATAGATTTACAAAGTTTTTTTTAGAAGTTTTACCAGCTCAACAATTAATTGTTATACACATGGTAGAGTTTATAATTAGAGTAACAATAATAGAACAAACAGGTAAATATGACCTATTTGAAATTGTCAGTTATTTGCTAAATATCAGCACAATTTAGGTAATCACAGTCAGTCTTCATCACTATTAGTTTCGGTTAGATAAATGGCTTGCGGAAGTTTTTGTTTTGATCAAGTCAACTTACAAAGCCTCAAATATTTTGCTATAGTATTCATGGCGTTTTAAAGCCTCTGATAGATTAATATCTTTAGTCAATAGCATAGCGTCGTCAGTAAATAATGCAAGGTCTGCATTGGTGTTGGAAGGAAGTTATTAAGTAAGGTCCCAGTATGCTACTCTGTAGCACCCCTGCTTTAATAGGTCTTCTTGAGGAGATGACTGTGTGAATTTTGACTGCAATTTTGGTGCATTAAAAACTCAGAAAGCAGACAATCATGTGAGCTGAAGCCTTAATGGCACTGTTTGATGAGAGCTGACATCGGAAAGAGCGATCTAAGCTTACCTTTTCAAGGACAATGATGAGAATGCTCGCTACCAAGAAATGTTAGAAACTTTTTTTTCGTCCAGCTGTTAAAAACACCCCTAACTGATAGAAGCCACATCATAAAGGAACTACTCAAACAGCAACAGAGTCTATGCAGGTTTTAAGAGACACTTTTAGCAAAAGAATAATTTCACACAACAGCGATTTTGAATGGCCCACACGTTCGTCATATTAGACGGCTCCTGATTTGTCTGTGTGGGGTTGTTTAAAAAGTCGTGTTTTTATCAATAAACCCCGCAATATTCAACAGTTCAAGAACAGATTAGTAAAATGCAAAATCTTATCAAGAGGACCAATGTTTTTAACAAATTTTTAAACAAAACTCCCAACAGCATAGTTTATTATGTGGCTAAATCAACAGAGACTACAAATTTTATTGGTTGTTAAATGGTAGCGTTATTTTATACAACTAAGGGCTGCAATTATTATAATTTTGGTTACCCCTTGTTTTGCGTCTAAAACTACATGTTTCAGCATGTTAAACAGTTAAACCATTTAGTAACATAATTAGTATATATAGTTATATATCTTATCATGCGTCGCAAAAAGCAGTTGATGGCAGAATTTACACGTTCGAATGATAGTGCAGAGGATGATGACCTGCCGCTATCAATCAGGCGTCACCCACCGCAGAATCTGCGTTTCGTTTAACTTGACGGCACGATTGGGCAATTCGAAAACACACGTATCATCTTCCTGTCAATATATGATATTTATTGGCAGATAACAACCGCTAGACCTAATAATTGCGTTATCACTCGGTGAAAACCAGCGGAAAGTTCCCGCCGCCAGGCTACTGCGATGCATTCAAGGACGTCTACCGATTAATGATTTATTACCAATTTCACGCAGATATATCTTATGCAGCAAATTGGAAGTTGACTAAAGCATCCGTTATTATAGGGATACTGTAGCGGCAATATGGAACCAATGGGTGCCTTCGCGAAGACTAGGGTCTGAAGTAACACGCAGGATAACCAACCTAAAGTAGCTTAGCGCAACAATAGTAAACCAATCCACGGCACCGATTGTTGAGCTTTTCTGTTCTCTGTGTTGCTAACGAAGATGATAATTGGCAACGAAAAGGCGTCACTGAACATACGAATGGCGTGATGAATCCAGATTCTGTTTAAATTGATGCAACGATCAAATATTAATACACAGCAAACGTGGAGAAAGGGAACAATAAAACTGCACTCTTATGGGAGATACATCATTAACTATGAGTTATGATAGCAAGTCACCTCTAATAAAAAAATAGTTACAATATTACAACTCAGGCTTACATCGACGTAGTACTGCAGCCTATGTCACTTTCTTTCTTTCTGTCTTAAATCCTTTAACAAGATACTAATCGACCACATGTGTTATGTAACACATTAAACTTTCTTGAATATCCTAATCCTAAAGTAGGTTGAAAACACTTTCAAGACTTTTTTTATTAAGTTACTTTTACTAGTCAAAAATATATGGAATATTAGTGAGAAAAGACTACAGTAGCGGCAAAAAAATCTTACTGAATTATGGGATCATTAATATTACACAACAACGAATAAAATGTAGCTTCTCAAGACATTATTCGTTTCCTTTTTTGACTCTATTCCAAGAAGAATAGAGCGGTTCAGTTGAGGTTATGCAATATTGAATAAACATAAATGTTTTTTTTAACTTAAACTTTATAATGCTCTACAATTCAAATGACTATTTGACCACTGCAAGAATGGTCAACAGTTTAAGCTCATGCGTACACAAAATGTAACACTAAACAAAACATTTTTATCGTTTACCATTACCGAAATATCCTCTTAAATATATGTAAGGTCATCGAGCTAAATTTCAAATATTTTTTAGGTTGTTTTGCGGGAAAATCTAAAGATCGTCTTATATGCAAGCGGAATCTGTAATTAGGTAATAGAAGTTAGTTTCATATAGTCAACATGAACCAGAAGCACGACTACAGAGCTGCTATACTCTAATTTCTTTGCACCAAAAAATCACTGACAGAAACTATTGCGTGGTTTGACTGTAACTTCTGACATGGTAACTTACAGCAATCGATTTGATAGCAAGAAAAGCGATAAATTCGCCCGCAAATTGGAAGGAAAGATATATCAGAATCTTGGGTGGAGTATGACTGACCTGGCAAAAGTAATGAGCGTGGCGAGTTCCACGATCAGCCTAATAGTGCACCAGGATCTACGCTGTAAGTCTTTTGTCCTGAGAAGTAAGGAAAGAGGGAATAGAATTTTTTAGGCTTGTAGTTTTTAGAGGCTCGGGCAAACTCCAATATATTATTCTCTATTTTAATAAAAAACTTTTTCCAAATGCTTGAGAAACTTAATTTGTGTCGGTATACACTTGGATTTTTCTTCTTTCATTTGGTGAAAGCAAAACCCATTCAAGATAAAAACGTATAGTTTGCTACTTATGAATTGCAAAACTTGGGAATAATGAGTTTGTAATTGTTTATTTCATATAACATGGCAATATTTTTTATTAATTGCATATATGTGCTTTATATTATTTAGAAAGATTCTCCATGAGCGAGTTGCAATGTAGTTAACTTTTCTTGCTTCATTAACCATGAAAAACGAGGAGAAGCGATTGCCAACTCGAAGAAAACAAAAACTCAATCGTCAGTTACCGTGACAAGAGAACTAATAATAAGAAGCCTCATATAGATGTATAAAGTTTTATTTTAAAAAACATTTTTGCTTGTCGCTGTGGGAGATTTTATTAAAGCAACCACGTTTTTATGGAACTATTTAAAAATTATACAATATATAAATTAAAATATCTTAGGAAATCAGCTGTAAAAATAAAATTTTACAAAAAATAAGCTCAATTTTGGGCCTGAAAGATTTTAGTGATACGTGGAGTAATATTTTTAATAAATACAAGCTTATCGCTAAAAAAATTTAAAAAATCTTCAAATATAAAAGGCTGATATTTATTTAGACAGTGGATTTTAATAATATAATCTAAATGTTGGCTATTACAAAACCACAATTCTGTTATAAAAAATCTTTCTTCAGTTTGGGCTCAGTACTACTCAGGTAATTGAGTAATTAAAAAAAAACATGTATGAAAGTGAAACGGTTTAAATACAAAAAGGCAAAATAAAATATTAAAGAAGAAATTAAAAAATAGTACAACTTGAAGAGAAGAAAACGGTAACTGAGAAAATTACAAATAGGCTTTAAAGCGCTTCTCCGGGTGGCAAATAGGAGAATGGTTAAAGTTGTGTGGCCAAAGTTAGTGGTCAAGTTAGTAATAAAACGCCAAGCATGAGAACCTGCGTGATGAACTGAAAGTTTTCATCGCGAACCATCTACCCTCTCTACTGGCTTGTAATAGATCGGTAGATTTCACAGGAATAGATATTACCCTTGTGAAAGGAATCTGGTGATTCGGCCACCTCTAGGTTAGAGTTTTCAGGAGTGCGGTAATACGTCACTTCGGCCTGAATTTTACCTAGACGGGAGGTCGACAGTAACCCACCTTGATCAATTGACTACGCCGTCGGGATGAGCTTCTTGGGAGCGATGAGGCATGCAGTGGGTCTATACGGTCGGGAGATGGGGTCACATATTTTTCTGTAACGGATTCTCGAAAGCTATATCTCTCTAGTAACCTTGATGTCAAAATTTAACATCCCCTTGTTGAAGTTCGCAGCGAGTGGAGAGTTAGAGAGATAAAGTTTACTTACCCAACGTGAGTTGCTTAAAATAAATCACCCTACAGGAAACGTTTTTAAATACCCTTACAATTCAATGATAACAACAACAGCAACAGGACTTTTAGTCCGAAAAAAGGAAACGAATTTCTAATGCTGAACAGAAACATCCAAGCAGGTGCTAGCTTCTATAGCTAACTTCCTAAAAAAGAGCAGTAAAGGAGTAATTATGGCCACCAGTACTTCTTCAGAGAAACTGGCTGTTAAAGCTAATTCCGTACAAGTGAGTAGGAGGAGGCAAACACGACCATTTTGGAAGAAGAGGACTGGCAGCACCACTACAGCTACTCAAAAACCGGCTGCTTTAGCTGACCTGAAAACGACTAGTTTTGGGTACGCTTTCTCTTCAGATATAAAGAGTAAAATAGATTGTCCGAATAAAAGCTCATCAACTATCTCAAACCTCACAAATAAGCGAAAACAGCAATTAAGTCAACTATGTAGAAGCCCTCAAAAGACACCTTTGCGTAGCTATTTTAGACCTAGCCAACTCATATAGTAAAATAACCAGTGACAAGTTGTAATCCCACATACAGTAATTCTGGAAGTTTTGGACACTCACATGGCTACTCTAGCAGAAAACCAAACAGGACCCACTTTTAGGGGATGACAGTATTTCGGCGAGATTTTTAAAATCACTTGTAAAGACGATCAAGCTTTACAATAGCTAAAACAGGCAGATAAAACCCATCTGGACGTCCTGTGTACAAATTGGGTGCCTAGATTGAAGAATGCAGCTCTTTGGATTCCAGAGAAACCTGAAGCCATATAGAAACCGTAATCCGTAGTCTGGCAGTTTAGAAACCCTGAATAAACGTCCGAGAGTGGTGCATATTTCAAGATGCTAAAAAGGAGGAACATATGGGTAGACTGTTAGTGTTTGTTATAAGTGGGGAGGCAGTGCCTGCCATTAATAACTAAGGAGGAAAACTGTATTACCATTTCTGTGCCTAAATATTAAAATCAAAGTAGAGAAACAATAGCCAAAGGAGAAGGTGCATCCCTAAAATATAATAACATCCACCGCAAGAACAGCAGTCTCTGCAACATTACCAGAAGGACATTAATGGGACAGTCCCGCAAGAAATGCCATCCATGATAGAAGTAACTCCTACCATCACACAGAGATAACTCCAGAAGAACAGGATCTCATGAACATCCTGTTAGAGTCTGAATCCAGCGGATCAGAAGCCTACTAATTGTTATGATGCCTTTGTGTCCAAAGACCTATGATTTGAAATTAAACAATTTAACCTGCAACACTGCTAAGCGCCTACGGCTACTCTCTGCACTTAAGCAATAAACAGGACATCTTTCTCATTCAAAAACTTTGAGGACTTCTGGATTGAGCTGTCTGAAAGGTATCATTTTTGTGGACAAAGCACATAACAAGCCTAGGTTTTGCATTTCTGTTTTAGGTCATATTTAAGCCCTTTTGTTACCACATCTGATGGTTCGTAACGTTACCATCGCTTAGATAGGGTCTAACTTTGAGAAAAAAACTGATGTTGCTTTAGCTTCAGCGTATCTTCCAGGAGAATCGTCAGAATCACTCCTTGTGCTAAGCTGATAAAAGTTGTCAGCTACTGTAATAAAAACAACAATCATATATTCATTAAATGTAACTCAAACACACATTACCTAGCATGGAAAAGTGAAGATATTAATACTAGAAGACCTCTCAAGTAAGCATTAAGAAATACTGAATCGATAATGTAAACCAACTTTTGACACAACTCGTTATCAGACTGTAATTTATATTTCACTAGCTACCGCAAGCATTTACGAGTACATAGTGGACATGCAGGTGTTGAATACAGCGACCCTGTTAAATCATAGAATGATAAAATATACTTTAAAAGATATTGAGGTTAAAGTACGACAGAACAAAGCCCGAAGTCAGCAGACAAGCTGTTATATGCAGAATATTTGGAGGATTGATTAAGGCTGCTACCAATCTATAATAAGGTCTCAACTGTAGAGAATCTGCAGAAGAACACTGATCTTTTGGAAAATTCTATCGTAGAGGCATGCCCTTTGAGGACAGCTTCAACTCGCAGTACCACTCTTTGGTGGTGGAACGAGTTTACAAAGCTAAAGTTAAAAGTGGGTTAACTGTTCAATAAAGCAAAAAAAACAAGATCAACAGTCGATTGGAAAATGTAAAAAAATTACCAAAGACAATTAAAAAAAATAAGATTTAGACAGAGAGACTCCTGAAAGTCCTTTTGTAATACAATCGAGGTTACAAAAGACTCGAATCATCTTACTAACATTTTTTCAAAGAAACTGCAGCAGCAGGTAGCAAGTCTAAAACATGAGGATGTTACTTATACCACCAATGTTAAAGAAACAGTGGAAGTACGTATGAATACACACTTTCCTAACTGCCCAGTTGGAAATCTCCCCACAAGGGGCGAAACTATTAATTTCACTCTCACCGAGGAAGATTGAGAAGTAGCCAACTAGGTGGTAAATAAAGAAAGAGTAATCTAAGCAATTACGTTCTTCCAAATTTTCAAAACGTCAGAGTTGGATGGTATGTTTTCAGCTCTTTTGCAATAGAGTTCGGATATATCGCTGCCATATTGTTTGCGAATCTTTAGAAACTGTATCACATTCCAAAGAATTGAGGGGAAGTAAAGATAAAGACATTTCTCATATCAAACCTTATCGTGCGATAAGACATGTCTTTTCGTACAAAAATACAAGAAAGACTTTGTAACAGAGAAGTAAGAAATAGTGCAGTAGCGGCCAGTACGCTATACAAATAATCAGCATGCACACGTCCTAGAGAAGACTACGGAATCTGCACTACACTGGGTGGTAGGGTGGATAGAAAAATTGTTGAAAAACGAAATGTTTACCCTAGCCGTATTTATTAAACAGAGGGCGCATTTGACAATGCCTCCTTTTGGTATTGATGCAGCCCTCCGACAATTAGGTATAAATGATACCCTAGTAGCGTGGATTCTACAGCTCTTGTATTACAGAGCTGTACAGATTACCATGGAAGACAAGACTATTAGAGGCATAATATCTAGAGGCTGTCTCCAGAAAAGCGTACTGTCAACCCTACTATGAAATCTAGTAGTAGACAGTCTTTTTGAGAGACCCAATGGCAAAGGATTTTACACAGCAGATTCTACCGACAACACAACTGTCTTGTTCACCGGCAAGTACAAATAAGTGCTGTGAAAACTTGATACAGAAAGTGCTCAGAATATCTGAGGAGTGGTGTATTAAACGGTCATTATAGAGCAGCCCTTTCAAGACAGAAATGGTAGTATTTACAAAAAAGAAAGATCGACACCCAAAGCGTGCAACATTTCTAAACATCATTTACTTTTTCAAATGAAGTCAAGTATCTAGGAATTATGCTTGACAAAAAGCTGAATTGGGGAAGGCACATAAGGTTAAAACTAAAAAATCGTGAATAGCTTGTTGACAATAACGCCGTACAATGGGCAAACTTTGGGGTACTTCACCAAAGGCTGTCCTATTGCTGTACATTGCCATAATTAAACTTATGGTATGTTATGCAGCACTGGCCTGGTGGGTTAACACTAAACAGGTTACTGCAACAACCGAGATCTCACGCGTTTAAATCCCAACTCCAGCTATGGAAGCATGCCTGAGTTTTCCTGCACTAGATCTCTATGTGTAGGGGGTAGCACAAAGATCATCGCTAAGAATGCAGTGAAAGATACCTTGAAAGAGTAGGGAGAAGACATCGAATGTTAAGGGAGGAGGGGGGCTTACAACAAATTCATTTGTGGAAGCAAAGATGAATTTTTTCCTTTTATAAATTTAGAAAGCTCTACAAAATATTTCTGAATGCTGAAGAGGCAACCGTACCAAATATAACCATTTTTACAGACGGGTCAAAATTAAATGAGGGTGCGGGATTATGTATATTTTCAAAGTATGCGTAGTATGCGTAGCATTAGGAAACTAACCACAATTTTTTGAGCGAAAGTATTAGCCATAATGCAAGATGCAAATGTAATTCTGAAAGAAGCGTTAAGAACAAAGCAATTAGCATTGCTAGCGTTAGTAGAGCTGCTTTACTGGCATTGAACAGTTGCAAAGTCGTATCTGGAATAATCTTCCGGTGCCAGACTACTCTTAATCAAGTTGCGACAAACAATGTTCTGGAATTCGTTTAGATTAAAAGGAATTCTAACTTATGTAGTAACGAGCACGTAGATACATAGTAGTGTAAATGAAGGCTTTGAACAACTATTTTATAGTCCTGTGCCAACAGGCGAAGAAAGTAGTACAATAGGCCCAAATTCGCCTGACTTTGTTACCTTCCAGTTTACATCCAAAATTCAGCCTTTAGAGGCAGTCGCTAGTAGAAACTACGGAAAGTGCCAATAAAGAAAAAGATAGAAAACTGTAAGAATAAATTTTAACTCTTTGTTACGTTTAGGCACAGTACGTGTTGGTACGTATCTTGAAGATAATTATTAAAGTCATTGAGAAAGGAATGGAAATATGCTTCTTCTTCCTCTTCTTTCTCTTTTCACATTTATGCCTTACAGCGTTGGGGCCTCTATCCATTTCTTGTAGTTGGTTCTTTGCATCGCTAACGTCCTAGCTTCCTGAATGGTCTTCTCTCTTTTCCTTGCCAACTCTTTGATATTATCCTCCCATTTGATTCGGGCCTGCCTCTCTTCCTCTGTCCTTCTGATCTGGTTTCAAAATTTTCCTCAGGTAGAGTCAGCTCTCATCCGCATAAGGTGTCCGTACCATTTTAATTGTTTGTTCTCTATTTCTTCTATTATTGGCTGCTGTTCTAATTCGTCCCTTACGCTTTTGTTCCTAACTCTATCTCTCCTGGTCTTGTCCACTACTTTCCGTAGATATTTCATCTCAGAAGCTGTTATTTTTGATCTGAGTTTATCCACTAATGTCCAAGATTCCGCTCCGTATATTAGTGCAGGTGTATAGATGGTTTTATATAAATGCATTTTTGTTCTAACTTTAAGCTCTTTCTTGCCTATTAAAGTGTTATTTATTTGGTAGTATATTTTGTTTGCTTTACTTATTCTGTGTCTAATTTCCTCTTCTATTTTTCCATCTTTACTGATAATTGTTCCAAGGTATTCCATTTTATCCGCATATTCCAGTTGTTTATCTTCTATCAGAATGGCAGCTTGTTCTATATTATCTTCTCTTGTAATGTGCATAACTTTACTCTTATTAGTGTTTATCTCCATTCCTTTTTCCTCCAGGTTTCTTTTCCAAATGTTTATGTTATTTTGTAGTGCTTGTGCATTTCCGGCTATTAGGAGTATGTCACCTGCATAAATTAAATCTTGGGTCATTACTGGTGTTAGATTATGATATCCTATTCTTGTTCTTCTGGTTTCATTTTTGCATTTTGTTATTACATTATTCATGTATATGATGAATAGCAGTGGACTGAGGCTGTCTCCCTCCTTTACCCCTCTATTCATGTAGAATTCCTCAGACTTGTGTCCATTTAGTCTTACTTTGCCTACTACTTTTTTGTTGATGCTTTTTATTATTCGTATTAACTTTTGGCTTGTCTCTAATTCTTCCAGTGCATTTAATATGTGCCTTCTAGGTACCAGATCAAAAGCAGCCCTAAGGTCTATAAAGGCCAAGAAAGTGTCTCTGTTTTTGTCTATTGTTTTTTCTATTATGTTTCGTATTGTGAATATATGGTCCTGGGTTTGTCTGCCGGACCTGAACGCTGCTTGTTCCTGCTCCATTTTGTCCTCAATCTCATTTCTTAATCGTTTTTCTATGACTTTCAGTACACTTTACCGGGCACTGGATAAACATATTGCTCTATAGTTGTTGCAATTAACTGTTTCTCCTTTCTTATATATGGGCACCATGATATTTTTCTCCCAGTCCTCCGGTATCTTTTCTGTTCTCCACGCTTGTTGAAATATTATCTGGAGCCATTTTATGATTGTTTCTCCTCCTATCTTGAGCATTTCTGATGTAATCTCGTCTTCCCAGGTGCTTTTCCATTTCGTGTTGTTTTAGTGCTTGTTTTATTTCTTCTTCTGTAATATCATCGTTTTCATTCTCCTGATCTACTCTTTCCATTTCTGGTTCTTCTTGAATATCTTCTTGGTTCTTAAATTTATTGTGGTAGTGGTCCCTCCATGCTCTTAAAACTCCTTCGGTCGTTGTTTCTAGTTTTCCTTCTTTGTTCTTTATATTTCTTATCTGTTTTGCTTGATTGCCTTTTAGTCTTTTAATTATGTTCCAGAACTGTTTTGGTTTTACATAGTTCTGTTCTATCTTTGTGCCGAACTGTTCCCAGGAGGCCTGCTTTCTGTTTTACCGCCTCTGAACAAGTAATTGATGTAATTTTTTGACGATAAGAACTTTATCCAGGAGGCGAAGGTAAATCGCCCAAATGACTATTAGATCTACTGAGATGCTGATGAAGCGCCTATTGTCGCGCATACAATTTTTTGCCCCTGTGGTAGTGCTAGAGTGAGATGTCAAGCTGCTTTACTTCCTTCTTCTTCTTAAAGTCCTTCTCCTATCGGAGGCTGGAAATCATCATTGATATGCGAACCTTATTTGCAGCTGCTCGGAACAGTTCGATACTGCTGCAGCCAAACTAATCCCTCAAGTTTTTCAACCAAGATATTCGTCTACGTCCGACACTCCGGTTTCCTTTAATTTTTCCCTGCATTATTATTTGCAGCATGGCGTATTTAGTTCCTCTTGTTATGTGGCCTAGATATTCAAGTTTTCTCCTTTTTATTAAATTTATTACTTCACATTCTTTATTCATTTTTCCAAGGACTTCTCTGCTGGGGATCCTATCAGTCCAAGATATGCGCCACATTCTTCGGTAGCACCACATTTCGAAAGCTTGTAGTTTGTCTAAGTGTTTCTTTTTTACTGTCCACGCCTCTGCTCCGTACAACAATACAGGGAACACATAACAGCGGAGCATCCGCATCCTGAGCTCTATGCTTATATTTCGGCTGCATAGTAATTTCTTTAGCGATACAAACGATGCTCTAGCAATTTCAATTCTTGTTCTGATTTCTGGTGTCTGATCCCTGTTTGATCTATACAGGCTCCCAGATATCCATATGCCTGTACTCTTTCTATTGCCGTATTTGTAATGTTTAAATTCATTTGGTTTGGTGGGGATTTTGTGATTTGCATCCATTTAGTTTTGTTAAGATTTATTCTTAATCCATATTCATTACAGCTGTTATTTACCTTTTCTAACAGATATTGTAGATCATTTAAATTACTTGCCAGTAGTATCGTGTCGTCTGCATATCTAATATTATTGATTACCTCGCCATTTATTATCATACCTTTTTCCTCATCTTCAAGGGCTTCGTTAAATATAGCTTCACTATATATGTTAAAGAGCAGTGGGGACAGAATACAGCCCTGTCTCACTCCTCGACGCATCATAATGTCTTCAGTTAGCGCATTTTCTGCCCTTATATTGGCTCTCTGTCCCCAGTATAAGTTGTTAATAATTCTTATGTCCCTCATGTCCATTTTTTTCTTTAATAGTATTTCCAGGAGTTTATCGTGTCTAACCTTGTCAAATGCCTTTTAAAAATCAATGAAGCAGACATACATGTCTTGGTTTATGTCTAGGCATCGTTGACTGAGGACATTAACTGCGAAAAGGTCTTCTCGTGTTCCGAGGCCTGCTCTGAAACCAAATTGTGCATCACTTATATCTTCCTCTAATTTTGCATATATTCTTTGGTGGATTATCTTTAAGAATAATTTCAGAACATGGTTCATAAGTGCAATGGTTCTATAATCAGTACACTCTTTTGCACTAGTTTTCTTCGGTATTAATACGAATATGGATGTTAGCCATTGCTCAGGAATTATACCTGTTTCATAGATTTTGTTAAAGAGATTGAGTATGATATCAATTACGTCGTTATTGAAAAGTTTGAAGAGTTCAATAGGTATTTTATCTGGACCGGTAGTTTTTCCAGATTTCATGTTATTAAGAGCATGTATTAATTCCGATTTCAATATTTTTATGTTTTCCTCATTTACTGTCAGTTCAGTTTTATCTGCTCTTTTGATCATTGAATAGTTCCTCAATGTAGGTCGTCCATCTATGCAGTTTATCTTTTAATTCTACCAGTACCTGTCCATTTTGATCTTTTAAGACATTGTTGCCCTGTTTATTCAATTTGTGACCTGTTACTTCTCTTATTTTCTTGTGCATGTGAAAATTGTCATGTTTCTTATTTAGCTGTTCTATTTCTTCACATTGTTCTTCAATATGTGTATCTTTATTTTTCTTTGTATTACTTTATGCAGTTCTTTATATTTGTTGGTATTTTTCTTGTTTATTCGTCTTTCGTCCATAAGATCTAATATCTCTTCAGTCATCCAAGGTTTTTTCTTTGTCCGCTTTTCTTTAGTTGCGTTTCAGCTGTTTTTAACAGCACTTCTTGAATTTGTTTCCATATTTCATCTGCACTGCTTTTTGCTTGAATATCTGTATTTTTAATTTGTTGATTTATTATTTGTTGTGTTTTATCTTGTACTTTCGAATCTTTTAAGAGTTTTATGTCTGTGTTATTGTCTTGCC
Organism: Sinelater perroti; assembly: GCA_036346155.1. Lineage (NCBI taxonomy): Eukaryota > Metazoa > Arthropoda > Insecta > Coleoptera > Elateridae > Sinelater > Sinelater perroti. The sequence goes on from JARFIY010000093.1 coordinate 74,871, forward strand.
GTTTTACAATCTTTTTCAATCTTACATTTATTCTAGCTACTACTGGGACATGATCAGTATATATATCAGCACCAGGGTATGTTTTTGTTGATTTAATGGCGTTTTATATCTGTTGTTAACTAGCAAGTAGTCTATCTGGTTGCGTACTATTTTTTCCGGTTTGTCTGCTGGAGACTTCCATGTGTATAGTCGTCTTTCTGGGAGTTTAAAAAGCGTGTTTGCAAACACCAACCCTTTATCTTGGCAAAACTGTATTAAGCGATCTCCTCTGTCATTTCGTTGTCCCAGGCCAAAGCTACCCGTACATCCCTTGACTTTAATGTTGCCAACTTTGGCATTGAAGTCTCCGATCACTATTGTCATTTCTTTGTGTTTGATGCTTTGGTATACTTCTTCTAACTGCGAGTAAAATTCTTCTATTCCTTCGTTGTCTTTGTCTGCCGTTGGTGCATATATCTGTATAATGTTCATTGTACCTATATTTGTCTTCATCTGCAGCATCATAATCCTGTCCGAGTATGGTGTAAAGCTCACAATTGTCGGTGCTATTGTTTTACTTACTATAATTCCAACTCCGTATCTATGTTCTCGGTCATTGTTGCCCGAGTAGTACATGGTACTGTTGTCTGTTATGCGCTTCCCATTTCCTGGCCATCTTGTATCGCTAACACCTAAAATGCTTATCTTTAACCTTTTCATTTCCAATTCTATATTGTTCAGTTTGCCCGCCCTGTACAAACTATTTGCATTCAGGTTCCAATTTTTAATTCATTTATTGATATTCTTTTGGCTTGGTTCACAACTGTTCCCTGGGATCCGATCGGGTTGTTCGGCTTCGTAGGTTATTTTGTGTATCGTTTTATGTTTAAACAGAGTGTTTCGGATGAGTAGTTCATTAGTGATGCAGAAATCGATCATACGCTCTCCATTGTTGTTTATTTCTCCCTCTACTCCGTGTTCCCCCATTGTTCCGTGTCCCATCTCTTTGTTGTTTCCGATGTGGGCATTCCAGTCTCCCATTATTATTAGATGGCGGTTCTTGTTTTGCATTTTTTCTACTGTTCTTTGTGGTCTTCATAGAACTGTTCTTTTTCATTCAAGTTAGAACTTTCTGTAGGTGCATATATTTGTACTATCCCCACTTTCTCTTGTAATGCTAAGTCTACTGTTATTATTCTGGGGCTTATGGCCTCCCAGTTGATCACTTTTGATTCTACGTCGTCGCTTAGAAGAATGATTCCCACTCCTTCTTTTATGTTATTTCCTACCGGGGTTCCTGCATACCGAAGTGTGTACCCTTTATATAGTATCCTTATACCATTTCCTCTCTTTTTTATTTCTGCTACTCCCAATATTTGTGTTTTGTATTTTATCATCTCCTTTACTATTTCTTCCTCTTTTCCATTAAGTGTGGTAATATTCCATATTCCTATTCGTAACCTATTTCTCGCCTGTTGTTGCCTTTTATTCCGTCCTAGTTCGAGGCTTCCTATTTTTCTCTGAATCATCGTACCTCAAGTGGGTGATTAGCCCAACGTCAAGGGCCCCGTTACCTCGGGACAACTGGTGCCGGGTTATACCCCCGGTACTGGGTCGCCAGAGCCTCGTCAGTTTTCCAGCAGGGTGTACCGGGTGGTGTAGACTACCACCTCTCGTGCAGGTAAGGTTGACATTTGGGGCCTTTAGGATGTTGTTGGCCCCCTTACACCCCGGAATGGAAATATGCGTATAAGTTAATTTTTTTGTGCTCTGCACTTTCAGGAATTCATAATAATTGAATCAAATAAATAATATTTTCATCTTTCATTTTTATATATAAAAAAGTAAAAATCATGAATTTTAAAAGATTAAAAAAGTCAATTCATTATAAGAAAGTATATACTTAAAATCAATTTTAGTTAATTTACAAACAGCAGCATCACTGTCACATTTATTTTATGTACTAGTACATGTTTGTAACTTTATTTTTAATATGATATTGTTTATCATTTTTTTAAATAACATTAAAGCGTAATAATATAACGAATACATAATTTTGGGGGCCGGTAAAAAACTTTTTCCCGAGTCAGATGTTGGCTCTGTTAGGAACTACCAATTGTTGATTGAGAAAAACAAGATGAGCAGAAAGTTAAAGGCGTAAACACTTCTGAACAAGTAATTGATACAATTTTCTGACGATAAAAACTTTATCCAGGAGACGAATATAAATCGCCCAAATGACTATTAGATCTACTGAGAAGCTGATGAAGCGCCTATTGTCGCGCATACAATTTTTTGCCTCTGTGGTAGTGCTAGAGTGAGATGTCATGCTGCTTTACTTCTTTGAAGAAAGCCTAAAACTTACTGCCGATGACTATCAATGTGGTGAAGAAAATTGTCAAGTCTTGGATAAAGTGACCGCCCCATACAACAACTTGTATTACCACTGGTCCTCCGATTTTTGGTTTTCCTCTATGTCCGACTGCTATAGCCTTGACTACGACGTGTGGGACGTGGTCAAGGCGAAAATCAACATATGGCAACATATGACATATGGACAAGGACGAAGCCTGCAGCAAGTTTAGGTTTCTGCTCGAGAAGGTTGTAGCCACTGATCGGGGCTATATTAAATAATATCATCTTAAATAATTTTTTTTTATGTACATAGATAAATTAGATTTCTTGTATTTTAATATTTATTTCGTTGTCTATTTACCACCTTGTATTTCTGTTTTTACTTTTAAATAATGTTTTTTATCAGTCTTACAGCTATTTTGCATAATGCCTTTAAATAAAAATTGCACAGTTCTAATATGAAGTATTTTATACTACTAATCTTATTACTTATTTATTAATACCTATATAACTTTATTTCTGACCTTTCTGTATAAAACTCTTGTCATTCTGCTTAATTGTTCTTACAATCTCTTTAACATGGTTTTATTACTTGTTTATGCTAAGCATTTTTGTTATCAGCTCTATTTCGTTTAATTTGTTTTGCTTAATGGTTTTTTACATGTAACACTAAAGCTTATAAGAATCTATTACAAATATAAATGTTATCCACAATGTATTATGATTTCTCAAAGATATCTCAAAGAATTTTCAAATCCATTATAATTTTAGATAAAGACTAAACTTTATAATGGAGTTACAATGTAATGTTTCTCATAAGACCTTATAGATAAAGCGAAATATACGATGCTTATCTGTTTTATCCAGTGACTTATTTTATCATTGCATTAAAAAATATATAAACACTGTAACTCTCTATCTAAGGCTGTTGGATATAGAAAAACCATCTGACAATGCACGGTTTATTTTAATTATCCCTATAAAGGAATTTGATAAGATGTAAAGGAATATCTGCTGCTAATTGAAAAATGCACTGAGTATAACATTCCACTAGTACCAGCTTTTGTGGACTATGAAAAGGCTTTTGATACTATCGAACTAAAATTTATCTTTGAAGCTTTAGACGACTGTCGCATTGACTCCCGTTATTCGCAATTAATCGAGAATATATATGACAAAGCCACCATGCACATTAAAATGGACAGCGTAACAAATAAAATTAAACTAGAAAGAGGCGTACGGCAAGGGGATACCCTTTCTCCGAAGCTGTTTACTTTAGCATTGGAAAATGCTTTTAATAAAATTAATTGCACGATTGAAGGAATCAACGTGGACGGAGAAAATATAACAAATTTGAGATATGCTTAATAATAAGTTTACTATAACTGTCGATGAACTGGCAGGCGGTGAAGCAACCGGCGATGAACTGGTATTAGCGATGAACTAGCAACAATAAAATAGCAGCGATGAACCGGCAACAATTTATTCTATCGCCTCCATTTAAAGACATTAGCCCCATTTGATATAATTATGGAATGAACTGGAAAGTTCTATAAAAAAAATATTAGGTAATTCCTTCCAACTCTTTTGGGTAGTTTAATTTATTTACAATTGATTCGATATACTAACCTACTAATTGTGTACTTAGTAAGTTTTACCCAAATCTGAACCTTTATTTCTGATGGGGAGAAGTCTTTAAATGCATTTTTAAAAAATTGTACTATTCAAAGAAACGCTGTTAATTTTATAAAACAATTAAATTATATGAGCTGCTCTGTTACATAAAAATCTTAGGTAGAAATACCTACCCAAGTTTCGTAAGGGAACTATACATTACACATCTGATAACTCAGTCGAAAGATGATATGATCAAACAATAAACGAAGAGAAATGATTCGATGTCCGACCTGTTTCAACATTGGTTTTTCAAAGAACTGAGTCTAAAGTATGAGACCAAATTTTCTAGATAGACCTAAGAGAGGTAACTGTTCTCTATGTTTGAAAAACCTTATTGGTTCAAGAAATAAATAAAAACGAGATTTTTAATTTATAAAACAATATTTTCAAATAGTTAAAGCTTACCATCAATTTGTTGTCATATTAGAGAATTTATCTAAAGGCGACATCTTTACAAAAACGAAAGGAGGAAAAAAATTAAGGACAGATTTTGTACGGGAAAAGAAAATAGTATACGACTGAAATCAAAAATTATTTTCTAAAATGTTGAGACAAATCTATCAATCAATTAAAAATATGCTAGATAAAGATAGATACATCATAGAAGATAAGGACAAAATAATGGAAAGACAGAGAGTTGTTAAATGGAAGAGAAATAAACGATGAAATACAACCGCATACACAATACAAAATCTACAATTAAAAATACCACATAAAGAAGAAGTAAGCACGGAAGAACCAAAAGAAGCAATCAAGAGAACTACACCAAAAATCTCCTGGTTAAGACATAATAACTACAGATGTATTGAAAGCATTACCAAACATAACACTAAAAGAACTAAGACAATTAATGAACTGAGTTCCACTCAGTGAATCACAAAAGGCCATCAAAAACCCAATGTTTAAAAAGGGAGACGATAAAAACTACCAGAGTTATAAATAAATTACCTTTCTGATTATTGTAGCCAAAATATACGCTAGAGTAATAGGAATATGTTGCAACAAGTTACAGGAAATGCGTTTGAAGAAACGTAATTTGAGGTTAGACTAAACAGGGGGGGGGTGATGCAATAATCACAATAAAACAAATAGGAGAAAGGATAACTGAAGCAAATAAAAGCGTGCATCTACGTTTTATCAGTATGAAAAAAGTCTTCGACAATGTTAAAATAGAAGACATTTAGAAAACAATATCATAATATGCAATAGTTGAAACAATACAGAGTCTATATGAAAAACGCAAAATACGCCAGAATAAGTCAAAAAAAAATAAATCTGTTCTTCCTGGTCTTAGACGATACAGTTAAAGAACAAATAAAAAATATAATTATCAGCTAGGTTTGTCGATTCGACGAGCAGCTTAACAAGAGGGGATTAGCTATGGGAGCGTCTAAACTATTCTGACAAAATATTTGAAGATGTTCCTAAACAAGGTTTCAGTCTATCGGCTGTGAAGCCGCGCGATATAAAGAGAATATTCCAATTTGGCTAATTGATGATCGGAAAAGTAGAAGATGGTTCCATTGATGTTTCGAAAATTTGGTTTAGTGGTGAGGCTCATTTTTATTTGCCAGGTTTTACTAACTAGCAAAATTTTTACTACTGCGGTACCGAAACTTGCAATTGGAAAATCTCTTGATTAAGCAAAAGTGATCGCCTGGTGTGCAACTTCAGGGAAAAAAATCTCGGGCCATATTTCTTTGACGGTAATATGAACTCTCAAAGTTACCTCCAGATGCTTGAAGAGCAGTTTGTACGTGAAACAAAGAGAACCAAAATGCTGATTGGCTACTGATTTATGCAAAGTGATGCGAGCCCTTACCGCACTCTCGAAGTTTCTCCACACTTTTAGATAATTTTGAATCACGTATCATAAGCCTTATCACGTAACAAACAAGCCCAACCTGAAACGTATGAATAAAGAAAAAGAAATGACAAAACCATTAAGGAGGGAAAACTTTTATACCTTAGCCATATCATGCGAAATGACAAATATAACATTTTGCATCTGATTATGCAAGGAAAAATCCCCGGAAAAAAGTACCCGAAAAACGCTAAACATCATGGTTATGCCTTCTGAGACAATGGACTTACAAATTTATTGGTAGATTATTATACAAAAACATTACAGGCAATGTTAATTTAAAATTGACTGGTGCTCCGCCTTACGGCACTACACCAGCACTACCGCAACCGTATTTAACAATTTTACGCAATCCTGTATTTTACAATGCTCAATTTCCTTAAAATTATTGTGGCCGTAAATGTACCTGCCCCGGCATTCGCCTTAGTGCAGGACCCGGGAAAACCACGAAAACCCGAGTCAGGGCAGGCGACTCGAAACCGCTGATGGCTCCGAGTCCTCCTAGCTATTACATCACTACGCAAAGAAACAGACTAAAATCTATCTTAACTTACGCCGCACTTAGTGTCTGTTAGATTGTTCAAAGAGTTCGCATCAACCCCCGCGCGCCCATCACAAGTTCGCGTCAACACGTAACCTCGCGCACCGTTCCGCAAAAACCGCAAGAGCCGTCCACCATGCACGCACGTTCGAAAGTCCCTCAAGCTCCTCCCGCGTTCGTGGCCATCTCCAGCCGCTGGTAATCAGGGTCCTCTCCGCCCTGGCCCTGGTCTCCTCCTCTGCGTTGCAGGTCAGCAGGACGTGCATGGCGTCGTCGACCTCCCCACACGCGCATCTGTTTTGATCTTCCGCCAGCTTCCGGATTCGGACTAGGTGTGACCGGAAGTTGCCATGCCCAGTAATAAGCTGGACGATGTGCCGGTTAAAGCACTCCGCAGCTTGTCGCGCCGTGTCAACAGTGGGAATGAATATCCGCGCATGTCGTCCCGTCTCCGCTGCTTGCCATCTCTGCTCCCATATTGCTCTCGTCCTGGCTCGTAGTCGGTTTTTTACGAGCCCCATTGGTACCGTGAGACAATGGACGGGAAGAACATCTGCAGGCTTACTTAGAACCGCAGTCGATAGGGTTAAATGGTACAGAATGATCGCCAACGCCCACTGAAAATATGGCACAGAAAGCAGAAGCTCATAGGCCTAGACTTCGATAATTTTGTTGGTGATGGTATTAATTTCCCGCCATATTCCCATAACATAAATCCGTGTGATTTTTTTCTATTGGGATATCTAAAGAACCGAGTCTAGAAAGTCTCCAAGGATACCAGAGGAATCTCAAAATAGCTATAAAAAATAAAGTTTCGGACACTGGAGCCTTCAAACAGTAAATAAGGTTTTTGAAAGTAGTCCACATCATCTTGTTGCTAGTCGAGATTTACATTTTGAAAACGTGGTGAACTACAGGTTATGTTGAATAAAATATTTTTCAAATTTTGGAAATCGGTCAGCTACGTGAGAAGTTATAAGCAAATATTTTCCAACGCGTACTATTAATCACCCTATAGATGAAACAAAAATTTGCAAAAAGAGTCTAATAGGATGACAAAGCATCTCCTAAAAACAAGTATGAAAAAAACAGGGAATACAGAAAAATTAACTCCTACAATCTCCTTACACTTGAAAAGATAAATAGGCTAAGGTGTATTTATATATGTATGATCAACATCTTTATTAATATATATATTTACGTATTATTTAATTAGATGTAAAGAGTGATATCTTACATAATAATCAAAAGAAGTAAAAACAGCGTATATAGAATTAATAACGAAAACATTATTTTTGAAATTCAAGATATGTATATTAACATAAAATATAGCTTTCCTAGACTTTTCTATTTTATAGGAAATCTCAAAAACAATTTTAAAGAAATCGATACAGTCATTTAATAATTGTTAGTAAATACAATTTCTTTGCCATCGCCGTTCCTTTTTCTTTGCAAATCTGGTATTGTTTTGAAGGTAAGAAAATAAGAAGTAACAATTTGCGTTTATATCCTATACTTGCAATTTCCATTTATTATTGTAGTAAATATACTAATTTTCTAATTCTGGTTATCAACTGTTGCAGTTTCTGAAGTGCACGTACGAAAGCAAATATATTTTTTAGTCGCTTGTAGGCTCACCTTATCTGTAGTTTTCGTTATTGTCGTTATCAATCTAAAGCATTGCTCAATAAAAAGGTCATCGCGTTGACATGCACGTTTGTTACTTCTCATGTTGCTTTATCTCCGAACAATTAAGATATAAAAATAAATATTTTGTATGGATATATGTATATCAGTTCAACTTTATAGCCCGTGCGCACAAAAACAAATAAAGAAGTTTATGGCCCCTTTCGCTGCTCACAGATAACCGTGGCTTTAAAATTTGACATTGAACTTAACGTCGGTGTTTATTACTAAATGGGTAAACTATTTTTAAACGGTTGGCCAGTTTGTAATCTCATTTTCCTGAATTTCAATAAACAAATTTAGCGTTTTTATTGTTTTACATTGTTAACAATAGTAGAGTACAAAAGCAGGCACATAAATAATCGAAAGTATAAAAACTGCACTTAAGGTGAGCGTTGCGTGCATGCATGTAAATCGATTCTATATATCGACGTTAAAACTGAATATAACAAGAATCTGAAGAAATCTAAGAGATTTGTAGATTATAAAAAACTCGAGAAAGTGCCAGACTACAAAATATTCTAAAAGAATCTCCAGAGTTAGGAAGGCAAGGAAATAAACTAATTCTGGACAGAAAACATTTATGGAACTTCTCAGTGTACACTTTTCAAGGTCGTGGGTTGCTAATAACCGAGTGACTGGAACTGAACTGCCAAAGTGGGCATCTAGGTAGAATTAGTAAGTGTAAAGCAAGTGATAGATGTAAACAAAGTAAAAAAGCAATTAACTTATTCCAGTCTTATAAATCAACGGGACCTAACAGCATTTACTTTATTTTGTTAAAGAAGGAAAGCCACCTTCTATACTGTACGATGTTCTATCTACTCATAAGGCAAATCTTGCTCTGTGGTATATATTAATACCCTGGCGACCAATTAGAGTTAATTATAAACCAATATCTAAAAACCCCAGCGGGGTTGGTGGATCCTCAACTGAGCGCCTCCCCAGGTGGTGGATCCTCAACTGAGCGCCTCCCCAGGTGGTGGATAGGGGAACGCTCACTAGATATAGTGGGTACCGGGGAAATAAAATACCCGGGGCGGACCAAAACCACACAGAAGGCAATTTCCGAATGACGGACCTAATGGCTCAATTTTGGGAAAGCAGGAACAGGCTTTCTCCTTATGGAAAGGCGGCGGATGAACTAACATAGTCAACGGCGGCTACCAAAGTCTTAGTAAGTTAGACTACTGAACGCTCCCCAACCCGTCTTGCCAACGTGGGGTTCTAAAGGCTAAAAAACCCTTCATAAAGAAATGCAAAACAAGCACCGGCCCTCGGTCTCCGGCAGCCGGAAAACCGATGAGATTAAACAGCAAAAAGGTGGCGACCATCGATGGAACGGCAAAGAGGGTGCTAAGAATCCCCGGAGTCTAAACGAAAGCCATCACCAGAAAACCACGAAAACCACAAACTATGGATAGGAACTCAAAACATAAGAACATTACGAGTACAAGATCGCATAACAGAACTAGAAAACGAATTGGAAACAATTAACTGGGATATAATAGGTCTCAGTGAAAGAAAAAGAAAAGGGGAAACATGGTTAACACTAAATTTCGGCAATATACTACTAAACAAAGGAAAAGACGACGAAAATTTGAAAGGAGTAGGCTTTATAATTCGGAAGATACATGCACATCGCATACAAAACTTTACAGCCATATCAGATCGTGTAGCATATATAATATTCCAACTGAACAAAACAAGTGTATTAAAAATAATTCAAATATATGCTCCTACAGCATCTCATGAAGAAGAAGAAATAGAAGAGTTTTACGACCACATTAGAATCGCCTTAAACGAACCTGTCAAAGGAAAAAACAATACAGTACACTCATGGGAGATTTTAATGCAAAATTAGGTGTAGAGAAAACAGAAGAGGAATATTGGGGAAAACATGGATTAGGACATCGAAACGAAAGAGGGACAAATTAATTGAATTCTTAAATGAAAATAAATTATATGCAATGAATACATTCTTCAAAAAAAAAACCAAATACACGATGGACCTGGATAAGTCCGAGCGGCAAAGTAAAAAATGAAATTGATTTCATTCTAAGTAACAATAAAAACATCATTCATGACGTATCTACCTTAAATCGTTTCGATGTAGGAAGCGACCATCGACTCGTAAGAGCGAAAGTAATAATTAACACAAAGATGGAACGCCTAAAAAGATTTAAAAAGAATGACACCGATACTAAAATACAGGACATAGAAAACAACAAGCAGTCGAAAATAAACTAAACGATCTGGAACAACGAAATAATGATAATAAAATTGAAACATTGCACAAGGAAATCTTAGATGCTATCTCCCATGGGACCAAAATAACAAAAATAACAAAGAAAGTAAATGGAAAATCCCCAACTCAAAACGAAATACAACAACTTTTAAGAGAAAGAAGACAACTAGTTAGTGAAAATAAAAGAAATACAACAGAATACGGCAACTTATGTAAGACTATTAGACGAAAAATCAAAGAAAACAGAATCAAAAGACAAGAAGGGAAAATAAATAAAATAATTCAGCAAAATGGAGCAATGAAGGTACTACGACCAACATTCGGGAAAAAACAAATATGTGCATTACGAAACAGAAATGGGGACATAATAAGAGATAAAGATGAAATACTAAAAATAGTACAGGAATTCTATAAAGAACTATATGAATCGAAAGTAATAAGAATCGAAAACACCCAAGAAACCCGTAAAGAAACTGCCAAAACCCAAAATGTTGGTTCTGAAGAATTGCCCGATATAGAAGAATACGAACTAGAGAACGCACTAAAGCAAATGAAAGCAAATAAATCACCTGGGAAAGACGGCGTCGTAATAGAACTGATCAAATGGGGGACAAAATTAAAACGAAAAATAGTAAATATGCTAAACAAATGTCTGATCCAAGCAGCTATACCGCAAGATTGGAACGATTCCATTGTCATTCTTCTACACAAAAAAGGAGATCACACGCGATTAGAGAATTACAGACCGATAAGTTTGTTATCAGTATTATACAAGCTAATGACAAAAATAATAACAAATCGACTAACCATCAAACTGGACGCATACCAATCAGAAACTCAAGCCGGATTTAGAAAAGGCTATGGAACCAGAGATCACCTATTTACAATGAAACTATTAATTGAAAAAACCAATGAATATAACATACCTCTTTACCTGGCTTTCATAGACTTTGAAAAGGCCTTCGACTCGGTAGAAACATGGGCAATTACAGAAGCACTTAAAACGGTGGAATTGACCAAAGATACATAAATCTTTGAACAACATCAGCAATAAAACTACTGCTACCTACAAATTACACGATGAAACAAAACCGGTTGAGTTAAAACGCGGGGTTCGGCAAGGCGATTGTCTGTCTCCTAAACTGATCACGCTAGTGTTAGAAGATATGTTTCGAAAAATTAAATGGGAAAACTATGGGGTAAACATAAATGGCAGAAAAATAAACCACCTACTGTATGCAGATGATATCGTTATCATTGCTACGAACCAAAACGACCTACAGTATATGGTACAAGACTTAAAACAACAAGCAGAAAAGATTGGTCTGAAAATGAATTTAAACAAAACAAAAACAATGATGCCAGAACATCAGGACATAGACGAAACATTAAAAGTTGGAAATATAACGATTGAAAATGTTAGTGGATACATATACTTAGGACAAACACTCAGGATTGACCGTGACAGCCAGATAACAGAAATCAAAAGAAGATCTCGATTAGCATGGATAGCCTATGGTAAACTTAGTTTTATTTTGAACTCCAAAAATATTGCCCAACATCTTAAGACGAAAGTTTTTGATAAATGCATCTTACCTGTAATGACCTACGGAAAACTGGACCCTAACAAAAACCCACTTGCACAAATTAACAACCACTCAAAGAGCAATGGAACGAAAAATGCTAGGCATATCACTACGTGACAGAAAAAATTTTTTCGACAAGTATAACAGGGATGGTGTACTAGTTGTCCTCTACATCAAGAACAATACGGATATAAAGCAGGAGTATCCACAGAAACTGAACTACATAAACTTGTTACGAAAGTGGATATACATATGACCAATTGGGTTCACGAGCTAAACCTCATCAATTATTAGGATATTTGAAGCCATATTCAAGGGGTTTAGTTCTTTACTATGTATATGGCTTTAAATGTCTTTAGGAATTATAGCCGCTCATCTTGTTTGAGCTTTAGAAACTTTAGTCCACGTTCTTTCATTCTTGCTTTTTTTATTTTGTTGTTTGTCTTTGCTTCTTCCGTTATTTTCTTTCATGCACTTCGATCCTGTATCTTTTCCCTCTATGATTATACTTCCAACTTCTTTATACCTTCTAGTACTTGATTTTCCCATCTGCTTTTCGGCCTCTCTCTTGTTCTGCCGATGTCTGGTCTCTAGATTGTAATTTTCTTTACTTCTTTGTAATCTTCTATTCTTATTATATGTCATAATCTTTACAGTATGTTCTCCTTTTGGAATGGTTTTTATTTTAAAATTCATTAGTCTACTATATTCGCCAATTGTAACTTTATTTAGACGATACATTCTTATTACAATATTTTTTTTGAATATTCTTAGCTTTTCCTATTCCGATTTGTTCAGTTTTTCGTCTCTGCATCAGAAGTCACCATTTATGCTTATATTTCTACTTTTTATGTTTTCATATTTGTAATACATTTTGTGTCCCGCCTGGGTTTTGTAATTTATATCAATGTTATTTGTCATTTTTAATGTTAATTTTTATTTCTAAGTATTTACTATTATCTGCTATTTTAAACTCGAAATTTTTTATTTTTACATCTTTACTTCTTGCTTTTTATTTTCTCTGCTTATTTGCTTTTTTCGTGATTTATTGTTGTGTGTTTTCTTTGCTTCTTGTTCGATTTTTTCCGTTGCTTCTTCCACGTTTCTTCTAACTCTAGCCAGCATAGTGAGGTCGTTTGCGTACGCAACTACTTGTATCGCTTTATTGATGATTGCTCCTTTATAATTGCAGCTTTCGACCACTGCACCCACTGCTAGAATAAACATGATTATTAATAACCTGTCTCCTTGTGTTACATCTAGATTGACCCCAAAATCTTCAGTTTTTCTTTGGTCTATTATAACTGCTGCTTTGGAGTTTTCCATCTTCATTTGGATCAATTTTAGCAGCTTTCTCGATATTTTTATGTTTTTCTATTACTTGCTATCGTTTTAGATTATCAAATGCTCGTTTGAAGTCAATATACATAATTTTACGTTTAAATCTATCATTTTTGTGCCCATGCCCTTTATTAGTTTTTTATTTATTAACGTGGTCAATATCTTATAATATACAACGTTAGTTAAAGTGTCTCCTTTTTTATATATTGGTACTATTATACCTTTTCCCACTTGCTCAGCATCTTTTTCTTTTTTCCAAATGTGGACTAGTACTTTAAATATTCTATGCCTTAAAATTTCATCCGTGTTCTATCAGTTCGTTGACTGTGTTATCCTTTTCTCTTCCTTTGTTTGTCTTAAGTTGTGGTACTGCTCTACTAAATTATTTTTCTGTGGGTATGTCCAGTTCTTCCTTTTCTGTATTGTTTTATATATCTTTAAAATGAAGAAAAAAGAAATGTATTTAGCCGACATTTTGTATACCAAGGGAAACTGTGATAAAACATCTCTATATTCAATCATTAGACATTGATGGTTAAGAGACTTTAAACAAGCTGTAGATAGTATGTATGCACAACTAAAATTGAGTATATGTATCCTTGATGAATAAAACAATGTTGGCTTGGGATGCAAGAGGATATCCGCAAGGAAGGACGACAGCAGTGCAGCTAGGCAACGTTTACAGAGGGCCCTAAATCTAGTTACAAATTAGACAAAATCGGGGTTTTAAACGTAAGTCCACCACAGCAGCATTTACAAGAAGAAGAAATTTAGAGTGAGGATAAAATTACTAAGTGATGTAAAGTACCTTGGACTTATTTTAAATTGAAAACTCCCCTAAAACTAACACATTTAAAAAAAAAAAAAGGCGCAGGTTACACTAGTATTAGCTAGACAAGTTTATGAAAAAGCACGGAGTCTAAAATCAAAAGTGATAAAAATGGAGCTCAAATCCATGATGTTATATGCAGTTTTGGTATAATAGACAAAGATGATGAAAAGAACAGCTATGACCGTACTAAGTAATATACAAAGACTTGTTTGTCTGGAAATAATAGGCGCCATAAAAATAACACCAATAAAGATATTGCTATACTTGTTTTTTCTTCATTTTAAAATCATGGAAGAGGCAGGATTTCGTCTTAAAAGACTGCATAACGCACCCATCCGCAAATATTGTATGTAAGTGAGGTGTTTTAATATTGGACATATGGATGGAGACTGACAATGAGTATAAGCATAAACCATATAAGGCTAAAATTTACTTTGCCTAAATTTGAAAGTCAATTTTGTGGATCTAAATAAACGGACAAACAAAATAAGCACCAGGAAAAAAACGGGAAGAATTATCTGATATACAGACAGATGAAACACCGGGTCTGGGACGGGAGCAGGCATATACACTAAGAAAATACACCTTAGTTTTTCAAGCGACAATATTTGCTATACTGAAGTATGCCAGGAAAAATCATTTAAAAATGTTTCGAAATAAACAAATCAATATATTCATAGAAGGTCAGGTATTTCTAAATGCACTAAAAAACTTCTACATTAGCATGGGAATGCTGCAAAGAACTCTAGGCTCTGGCAGACCAAGACACTTCGGAATTGCATGTATAAGCCCGAAATGGCTCTGAGAGTACCTAAAGGTACAATACAAGGCCGGGCGAGAGAAAGAGTGAGAAATCAACATAAAAAATACCAGTACAATATACCAAGACCATGTCGTAAACGAACTAAAGAAATAAAAGCGGGAGTTAGTTACAAACTATCACAGATTTCCTCATATGACGTTGTTTCCTCTGAGAACGCATTAGCAAAATAGGATTGTACAATCTAGATCTGAGTTGTAGACAATTTGGCGGGGAAACAGAGATAGCCATGCTTATTTTGTGCGAGTATGAGGCTTCAACTTACATGAAGAAAGCCAATAGTAAATCCAAAAGGACACAGTACTTGGCCAATATAAATTTTTACAGGTCCCAAGGATACTAGAAAAAGTGCTGTAAAGGAAATGAGAAAAGTGAAACACGCCCATTAGGGCTACTGAGGCCTAGATAAAACGACTCTCAACAAAAAATATTTTGGTCTAGTTGTATTTCGGTATGTACGTCTCGTGTCTAGTACCTGTAGATGTTATCAACTTATAAGTTAAAAGGTGAGGCTGTAGCCTAGTCTAACTCACTGGTTAATATGTATTTCCTCTGTGAATTTTATAATGATTATTATTATTTTTTGTGTTACAAGCTTTTAATTACCCTTATTTGATATTGTGGTTATTAATTATGTATCATTATCGTTTAGGGTCTATTTCAATTATTACTACCAAATGTTTTTCAGAGTTGGTAGTATCTATAGTGGTCATAAAATTAAAAACTGCTTTTTCCTACCAGACGCTTTACTATATACATTTTCTTAATATACGTGTTTTTTGCGAACTATCAAAGTGTACCATAATAAGCGTAGATTATTAATGATACTTAAGAGAAACTTAAAATTAGTCCATTGCCTTAACCCTCTCGTTCATTCGGCATTTGACTGATTGAGCTACTCAATCCACCTTACAGTCAAGTTATAATATCCAAGACCAATTCGCAAGCTTGACAACTAATCAACTGGTTCTTCATCGCAATGTATTGAATCGAAATGACTTCTTCCGCCTACACTTCTTTAACAAGATTGAATATAGATATATTTGGTCGTTTTGTGGAACTTTGGGTTCAAACTAATCACACAACGTTCTGGTTGTTGAACCCGGATTGCAAACGCTCATATCTTTGATCGGTCCTCTTAACCAAATCACAACTTTTAATTTCTGACATATAGCCACATATTACGCTACAGTAGTCGATAGAGACCGACCACTGGAATGTTGATGTCTAGGTTATAGCACCATCTGGAAGGAGCAACATCGTTGCTTGTCTCTACACTCTGCATTACAATAACTGATCAAACGATGGCATACTGTCATGATAACAAAGTATGTTGTTGTTTTTATCCCACATGAGTCTAAGCACTAAAAAATTCTTTGTTTGCTCATCACCATTATCCTTCTCATTAAAAAGTCACACACGTAGATCCATGTTTACGTCTAAAAATAGTTTCACTTGTTTATCTCTAAATAAATGATGTCATCTAAAGCTACACAATTATCCACGCAGAGAGAATTAAGCAATTTTTCTCCAAAACTTAGTTCTTTCTTTAGTAGGAAACTTAAGTAGTAGAAAAAAGAACCGCTGCTACGATGAAGGGCTACATGTATTACACGAGCGTGCCTGAATGGCACAATCTTCTTTATGTCTTTATTTTCCCACCACAAAAACGCATCATACCATGACCACTTGCCTCCAATCCAATGGTTTGAAAAGCTTTTTTAATTTTCAGCAAAATTCAAGTTTTTTACGTAAACGTTGTATTGTTTCAGAAATTAATTATACGCAGTTTTCTCTTGTAAACAAACAGCCATTGAGCAATGGAGTCTTACCCACTCGGCATGAGACGTCAAAAATTGAGTCGTGATGTTATCCTTAACTACATGTTGATGGGGAAGGTAATGCGTTCTTTCTTGGGTCAGGCTTAATTGCTTTTTTAATAAATCTCATAGCTTTCCAATCTTTAAATATAGAATTGTAGGCATTGTAAAGTCCGGTTTAAATTAATTGTATTATTGCTCTCTGAAGACGTGCAAGTGCCACATCTCGGCAAATTACCCTTTCTTTATCGTCTCGTGTTATATTATAAATAAAGCATTTTCTGGTCAGCTAATTCTTCTGCTTTCTTGATTTTTCTGTGGCAAGGGCCTTGATTCTAAAGACATCTATCTAATTTCAATAATTTTATCACACCTACGTCAGCAATATGCATAAATAAGCACAATGCGTTAATTTTTCTTCCTTTATCCTTTTCTAAGTGCGCCCAGACTTCTCTTTGCAAAGTTCAACTCAGTTTAGTATTTATAGCAGTGGCTGCACAATTCAAGCGTTCAATTTTTTCAAAAATGGGTTGAGCGTATAGGTCTCTTCCAATTATAAGTTCAATTCCAGATAAACTTCTTATATCTTCCGTCAGAGTCACGTTTATTCTCTTAAGCTCCTCTCGTAAATTAAGAAGGTTATGAGACATCCTTGAAAGTAATCCGCATAACTTATCATGCTCGCATAAAATAAATCTGACTAAAGTTGTTGTCTATGGATTAGAGAACAACTTCGTACTTATATGCGACACAGGTGTTGTGCTTGCGTCACCAAATATGCATTGGACAACACGTTCGATCCCCACATTTTAATTTTATTTTTCGTGATGCAGCAGCGAAAACGATCTACAATAAAATAGACTTGTAGAGCTACGTCGGTACTACATTTTAGGTTGGCATTGCTGGGGATGATGCGTGTCTCTTGACTTACTTGGGAGGCGCCATTCGTTCCGTCGTTTTTTTCTTCTGATATTTGAAGAGCAGTGTAAAATGTCTTACAAATTTTGCACTGTAAATTCAAAAAATTGCCAATGTGAGAGCCACAACAGCAAAAAAATATGTCCTTGGTCTGCAGTACCTTGGTTTCTTTTTTATATGGCATTGCCTTGGCTTAATAATATATTTGTAACTCTCATGTCCCACCTTATCACAGATCACGCAAGTTGATCGTTGAGCAATATAAATGAAGATTAGCCTTTCCTAAATTCAAATTTTTTAAAGCACGTAAGTGTGAATCCAAATTTTGATATAAACTCTTAACAGGAGTTTTCTCTTTAGCAATTATTAAATTAAGTAACTTGCATGTGTAAACCTGAATCTGTAAATCCTTGTTATTTTTGAAGCACCTCTTCCAAGTTCACGTAGTTCTCATTCAATAGATGATAACCCACATCCAAGTTATAAGCGTCCGTTCCAGGTTTCAGCAGTTGGCGTAGATAGAGAAAGTTTTCACTTCCGCTCATCTGTACGTCCTCATCAATTTTTTGGAATTGAGCCCAGAATATTAACCAGTCAATAAAAAATAAAAACTGACATTCGCGTCGTTGGGAGCTTAAAATTTTGTAACTTGAGTTTAGCGCCACCAGCTCCTTTTGTCGCACTTTCAGCTTACTTTCCATCAAGTCCCGGCATTAACAACTCCTTTAGAACTCAAATTGTCTTGTGCTTCACCTAATATTACTTCATCTTGTCAATTTCCGTATCCTCGTCACTATGTGAAATTTTATCATTTCTCATTTGCTCCATCATCTTTAAATCTTCCTGTTAAATACGCTCAAAAATACCACAAGAATTTTCCGCTTCTTCAGTTCCTTCTCTTTCAACAAAGATTCTAAATCGTTTATCCTTCAAACTTCCGTTGTAGGGGCCTTCTTGCTCGTATTATAGCTTCTATGATAACTTTTTACCTCTAACATCAACCTTTTAAGTTAGTAATACCAAAATTCTAACAGCAAAACTCAATTTTCTGTGTTCTAGTGAAAGGCCGGAGGGATAATATGTCAAATAAGCTCAAAACGCACAGAATTTGATGATTTTAGGAAAAATAAAAAATGTTTCACTTCTATTTCTTTAATTTTCTTTTATAAAGGTTAACACCGAACCTTATTCAGATCACTTTGAGGTTCTAATCTCATTTATAACAACAACAATGTTAAGATACCCTATATTTAAGATGAGAAATGAAATCGTTAACTGGAATCGCTTCAAAGAAACACTTGATGCAAACTTGAGTTACCCGAATGGATTAAAAACCACAGAGGACATAGATGAAACGGTTGATCATGTCACAAAACGCCTAACACGCAGCTTAAAGGAAGCAACGCACACCAAAAAAAAAAATCCCAAACATACCAGCCCAAAAACGCCCCCGGTATATATAACTGATCATATAAAGCAAAAAAGCCAACTTCGCAGGAGAATGGCAACACTAGAAATCGTGCGACAAAAAACCTAGTCAACAACCTGAGCGATCGTATCAAACATGAGCTAGAGAGGTACAGAATTGATTTGATATATCAGCACATACGAATCGGGCGATCCAGGTCTCTGGAAAACAACAAGAGAGATTCTACGGCAAACACAGGAAATTCCATCTATTCCTATGCAAGACAAAATATTGTGCACAGATGAAGATAAATGTGAAGCCTTTGCCAAACACCTAGCACAAACTTTTAGAAACACACCAGCCAATAATAGGACGTAACATGAAACTGATTTCCACTGCGAAACTGGCTGCTATAATAAAAAAACTTCCAAACAACAAAACTCCAGAAGAAGATGAAATAATCAACTACACACTCAAAAACCTCACAAGAAAAGCGTTAGCTTACTTATCATTACTCTTCAACAATAAAGAACTTGATGGATATCGGCCTATTAGTCTCCTTACAACCATCTCAAAGGTTTTCGAGAAAGCAATAAATAGCAGACTCAATGATGAAATTTCCAAGCTGGAATTAATCCCCCATTCCCAGTTTGGGTTTAAAAAAAGACATTCCGCTTGTCATCAGCTGCAGCGCATAGTCGAACTAATAGAGTGGGGCTATGAATTGAAACAATGCACTGCTGTAGTATTCATTGACTTAACTCAGGCCTTTGACAGAATTTGGACCGAAGGGCTCAAATACAAACTTTCTCGCTCACACGTATCGGAATATTTAAATGCAATTATATTTTCATATCTCGAAAATAAATCTTTTGCAGTAACAATATACGCAGCCATCTTCTCTACCAAACCTATCAACACAAGTGTTCCTCATGGAAGCATCCTAGGGCCTATCCTATTTAACATCAACCTTCATGACATTCCCAACACCACTGCAAACCTAGCATTATATGCAGATGACACTGTGCTGCTGACCAAAAATGAAAACCTGAAAATGGCTATTGAACAACTCCAAACCTCAATGAATACCTTAGCAAGATGGTTCAAGTCCTGGAATAATTAACCATTCAAAGTGCGACGCTAAAATCTTCACTCTTAGACGAATCACTAACCCGCCAACCCTGCACATTAATAATCACTTAATACCATGGAATAATGCTGCAGACCCCGTGATATACTTAGGTATCTATCTAGATACTCGCCTCACATGGAACTTTTATATTAACAGAAAACTTAAAGAGGCTCACACTTGATTGGTACAACTCTACCTACTGATTAATAAAAAATTGTCCCTACAAGCCGAATGCGTCACCTTACTATACAAATCACTGATACGGCCATTAGTATTATATAGATGCACCATTTGGGGGAATACCCCAAGTAAACATAAAGAGAATTCAAGTATTGCAAAACAAAGAATTCAAGAACACATAAAAAGCTGACCAAAAAATTCCGCCTAAATTTTAATACTAGTGCGGGCGCAACTTATTACGATCTAGAACGAAAAGGAATCCTCCCTCGAGACATTTATACGAACAATAGTGATAAGGACTGGTAAGTTATTAGTTAAAAAGTGGTAATATTAACATAAACAACTATAATATAATTAGGTGATACTTACCTACATGCTAATCTGTTATGCTACTTTTACTCTGAACCCTACCATGTATAACAATTATTTGTTAAGCTGGTATAACTTCTATAAAAAAAATTCTTTTACATATTTAAAACACTTTATTCAGTTTTTAAAATTATTTTTTTCGTACGTATGAATAAATTGTATTCACTTCACGGCTTCTATAATATTTTCTTGAATGTTACTGAGAACCACAAGTTTATGAAAAATCAGCAATTTTTCAATTAAATTGCCGCCTATCTAACGGGGGTTAGAGAAATATTTAAAAAATGTTGGGAGTTAAAAATAGCTTATAAAAAAAATACAATTTTTCGGGTCGCATCAGAAATTATAAATAAGTGAAATTACAATAGTTTAAGAACTAATCCAACACGCTAATTATTTGCTAAAACAGATTTTTATATTAGAAAAGTTTAGTTTCCTTTATTTATATATTATTATTTACAAAAAACTAAAAATAATAAAATGTTGTGTTCATCACTATGTACAAGTAACAAGATATGTTTTTATGTCAACAATAATTTGAAAAATATAAATCAAGATTTATCTAGGTTAAAACATAGTGCCCACTGGAATTATTTGATTTATACAAACAATTTCGATAAGCTCCTTTGTTCTTCTGGTTTAGATAACAGGGATTAGTTGGCACGAGCGATAAAAAAAATATCTGTTCGGTTACATCCGCATTGTACCAGTTCTGGTTTATTTGTTTTAGCCAGTAGCTAACGCTCAAAACAAGCTCTACCTTTCAGAGACTACAAAATATTATGCAGTGCTGGTACTAGGAAAGGCCGATAACTTCTTGGAGGGTCAAGCTGCAAAGCCCGATGCGTGGCAATCTTGCCGATTGCGTAATATGTTCGTGACTTGGCGGCGCATGCAAAAAGCACCGTTCCAATCACAATAACAACAATAACATAAATGCCTTCATTGTGTTTCCAAAGCAGCTGATTGCAGTTAACTAAACTTGACAACAAACTTAGATAGTGTATGTACGTTTGCGATTGATAACGATAAATAAGTAAATTATCTTCGCTTTGACCCAAATAGATATTAATTGGTCACGCTGCGTTCATTAACTAAATGATGAATAATGCGATAATACCACAATTTTTAAGAAAAGTACTAAAAATTATTTTGAATTGGTACAGTGTAATAACAACGGGTCGTTCTGTATGGAGAAATATTCTTGAGGCCCCTAAAAACACGCAGTTACACAAATCACTTAAAAAGCTTAAAAAAATACATGGAAAATTTTAGTACATTAAACCGTGGCCCAGACTTATTGAAATAATTTGCGTACCACATCAATTTTTGGGACGCAACTGTGACTCAGTTTTTAATAGTTCTCTAATTATGCCAGATAAAACATAGCAAGTAGCAGTAATTGGAAGTAATTAAAAATATACCAAACGTAACTGATGTAATTAAAGTCTAATTAAACCAAATAGCCAAACATTTAAAATAAAAAAAGGAATAATTAAGAATACATGTTCTAAAGCAATTGACAGAACTATATACAAAAAGTGATTACAATCGTTAGACAGAATAATGCTATCTACAAATTGACTAAGAATCTCAGACATGTACTTAAAAATGAGTATCTATTAAGACAAACCAATTCATATCTTCTCTATTCTGATCACTTACGTGAGAAAATGCCGTTTAAAGATAAAGTAAGTAATCTATTGCTAGCTAAGAAGGTATTGGAATATAGCAGTACACAAGTTTTTTTTTTTTGTTTAGGCCCTATGTCATACTTCGTAATTCTGTTTGATAAGTTTGAATATGCAGTATTTATATTAACAATATCGTAAAAAATAACAAAACTTGGCTTTTCTGTGACATAAAGAACAGATTAACAGGAAAATAGTTTTCGAACGACAACGATCCTCTAATGGTGTTCACAATTTTCTGAAAGATTATGAAAAACAAGGTGTATTACAAAACTTTTTGTTTTCTCTCTCCCTCTCTCCCTCCTCTCCTCCTCCCTCACAACACTTCTTTTATTCCTCTCCCATTATTATTATCCCTATTTTTCCCGATCTAAACATACACGCTCACGCCTGTGCTCATACACGCACGTGCGCACTAGGGCAAAATGCACTTAACATTTTTTTCTCCGATCTCCATTCACATTCATCCTCGTATGCCCCCTTAATAAAAAGAATTCCTAGTAAAATCTGGAGGCGATCTGCTGAGCTTAAGGTCAAGTCCTGCCGATCCAAAGGTTTTGGAAAAAATTAATAATTCAGCGTAGTCTGATCCGCTGCCACTAAGCGGCCACACCTTCAGATGGGCGCTGCCGTCCCAGATGGGTCACGCACCCACTACGTTACTGTACTGTCAACGCACAGTGGACATTTGCGGTGTGGGCGGTTGTTGCGCGCGTTGCATCATCGCCTCGGAGCTGTTTTAGTCAATTTACCCAATTTCTATAGCTGCTTACCCAATTCTGCCACTCAAAATCTATCCAACTTGCAAAAGGACCTTGTGCCCGGTTCTGGGCTACTTTGCAGAGCTTTCGGCCACTCAGCTACCTTCAAAAGATGACATTCTACGCTTCTACAAGTTTCACTATCACCAGCAATCTCGCGCCAACTCAAAGACGATCAACGAGCTGCTTGATACGGTGGCGAAAGAAGTAATCCATTATTGGGAAATGGGCGGAAGCAACTACGGGCAGAATCTGGGCATCGTCAAGGTGACAGTCAAGCGACTATACGAGCACTACGAAAAACAAGTGGTTCACTGGTTTTATCGGCACGCGGCGAAGAAGGAGACAGACGAGTGGAAAGTGAAGATCTAGGAGCACCAGGCCGTATGTCGTTCTCTCTTCGGCATTGCTCTTTGCCAATCTAACCCTGAAACTTTCGTTGATTCGACTGGATCGCAGAATCTCCAGTCGAAGTGTGACTAGTTCAATCGCAACCAAAATCGAAAACGCAAGGCGCTAGAACGTCTGCTGAACCGAAATGAAGCTATGCTTCAAATTGATCTATCTGAGATCATCTCCGACTACGATGAGAAGGAAGAAGAGAGCGGCAAGGACTCATCACCGGATTTGGCTGCACCCAAGTCAGAACGTCGCCGGCTCACTGTCCCCAAATCATTTCTTGTTACCTGTGTACGCAATAAAGTGTCTCACAAAACAGTGTCTGAGACATTCAACTAGCTGGCCTTCCGATTTGCTGTACCTCACCAGATCCCCAAAGGCGCCATCCAAAGTGACATCAGTTCTCTGAGGTCGTTGGCAACTGGCCAGTAGGAAAACAAACTGCGACACAATCCACCCAATGCCACTTATTTCGATGGAAAGCGATCGATTAGCCAGAGATGTGAACGGCGGGAAAACGGTAGTTTCATTCGGAAACTAGTGACCAACTAGCATTTGACTGCGCTACCGATGACTCAGATGAACACTGAGTTGCAGTTCTGCACCTCACTCGCGAGGACGGACGATGACAAGAATACATGAAATTCTTATTTTTCTTGTGCTTCAAAAATCGTATCTTTACCGTACGCAGGAGTCTTACAAGGGAGTGTACTGAGCCCCATCCCATTTAACATCGTCACGTTTAACTTTCCCGCAGACCTTGTGATGTTTGTAGATGACACAGTCATGTTAACCTGAAATGGATATCTACAACAAGCAGAAGGTTTAAACAATGCAACTTATCAATTAATCATTCCAAGTGAGTTACAAAAATATTTTTTTAGAAACATCAGAAATTCATCCTTTATGGCAATCAACGGTCATCCTATCCAGTGCAATGCCTATGATAAACTCATAAAATATCTGAGTATCTACTCGATACTCGGCTTATATGGAAATACTATTTACTGAAAAAACAAAATGACGGTTATACGCAATTAATCCAATTTTACCCAATCATAACAGAAGGTCCTCCATAAAAGTCGAATGCATGACTTTACTATACAAATCAATCATATGTACACTGATTATTTAAGTGTGTGATGTAGTCCAATACTTTAAAAAGCAATCAGCCAAATAATACAAAATAATATTTTTTTAATAACAGTCAATGCTCTTTGTTTGATCACTAATCAACAGCTCAACTATGAACTAGGCATAGTGACAATTCAAAATCACATTGTTAAGATGACTAGAACCTTCACAAAAATTTTAACCAATAGCAGCGGTGCCACGTTTTACAAATTGGATCAAAGAATTATACATACCCGTCTGAAACTCAAACTGTCCCAATACATATATTTAAGTGATAGTGATGATAACTAAGGGGGGGGATACAATTAGAGGGTCCAAAAAATCGATATCTTTTTTTTTTGGTTAAAAGATAGTAATTTTTCCATAGAATACAATGGTGAAACCCCGTAATTTAAATTCGAAATCTTTCTATCATTTTTCGACGTTTTTGAAGACGTCTTTCGGAGCGCGTAGCAGGTATTTTCGAACGATCAACGAGGGACCCTTTTTCTATTGTATCTTATTGTGGGATGCTTATGAAAGGAATTTATATACCTAGGAGTGTTGTATACGTGACTTACTGGCTAAAGAGAAACACTTTTTGAAGAGAATGAAGGTCTTTTGTACGGTCCTGGAATATTATTAGCTTGCGTGTGAAGTTTTTGCAATTCGACTTTACAAAATATAAAAATTATAGCAAAAAAGTCGAAAATTTCTGGTAAATTTTTGATTTTTTTCGAAAAACTTGTATTAATTATAAATTTTTTTATTTTTCTTCATTTTTATTGATTCGTACAGAAATTATATCACTAATTAACATAAATTTTCTTGCTGAACTTTCATACGAAAATTGTGGCCTCTAAAATGCTCGCAAGTCAATGCCTCAGATTTGGATTTGCTGTCTTTGAACGTGTATAGTCCGTCTTTTTTTAATAGACAAGAAATACATTTCTATTCCTTAAATATGCATAAAACATTATGCCAAATTTAGTTGCATTTGAATAAAAACTTCTTAGTAAAAAAAGTTTGAAAAGTACTTAATTTTTGGTCTTCTAATTGTATTTCCCCTCTAAAGTGCCAAATTAACTTTCAAATAATTCTAGCGATGAAACTGTAAATCCAACAAGGAGTATCATTGAGTTGTTCTGCTCCGATCGTTATCAAATTTGGTATACAGTATGATATGACTGAGGGATGAATACATGTTATTGCTTTTTTCTGTGTGACCCAAGACAGACGAGATAAGAAAGGTCAAAATGACGAAACATCAGGCGTACATTGTGTTGTGTGTATATTGTCCATATCACTATTTTTTCTCTCGTGTCAACAACAAGTGTACTTCGTCGATCTTGACTTTGATGACAACTGGTGAGTAATAATCATCATTATCATTTGCAAATAATTAATTATCCATATCTTTCAAGGTATGAGGAAGACGACGGCGAAACAAGTGGAGAACTACAACAGAAGGCTTACCACCCCACCCAACAGAAAGAACAAGGATCATCACATACTGCACTGGAGGGTGCCCTCAAATACTTGGAGAGATATCCAACAGTATCCCAACAGACAATCAGGAAACGATACTCCATCGAAAAGAGCCAAGTTATGAGGTAATTATCATTAATTGTCAAATATGATTTATAACCCAATCTCTTTTCCATAGATACAAAGCACAGAAGGAAAGTGGAGGATCTCGAAATGAGAAACTTCACAAGATTAAGGACGAATGTTATGGCATTTTCAGGGATGCAAAAGAGCATCACCTAATTGTTCACGATGATGATGTTCAACGATGGGCCATTCTTGTCAACCAGTCTGTCCCCCAACAACTTCCTTCATCGCAGTTCTCTGCGTCTTGATTTTTCATTTACAACTGGAAAAAAGAGAATCGCATTGTATCTCGTAAAGTGACGAAGTTTGTTTCCCTCCGGTTTGCTGACGATGAGAAGACAATGCTCTACAGTTTATCTTGGAAGTCCAGTCACTCATTCCTAATGACTTTCGGCCACACCGAGTAATCAACATTGATAAATGGACATTAATCTAGAAGTCATCTCGGGTCGCACTTTGGAAGTTCAAGGAGAGAAGGCAGTCATCAGGTGTGTCCAAACTCCAAATGCCATCCAGCATTCATCGACTGTTATGCCTGCAATTACTGCAGCGGGTGAACTTATGTCTCCTTTGTATATATGTATGAAAGAGGCAAATCAAGAGGCAACGCAGGGTAGATTTGGTCCTCAAGTCGAACAAACTATTTTCCGTCACCCAAACGTTCATGTTGTGGCCAACACCTCTGCCATCATGAATAAGGCAAGAACCAAGGAGTACTTCCGCGATGTCCTCTTTCCAAATGCACAGAACAACTTTCTGCTCCTTTTGTGATTCAACAAAACTGTTTAAGGATGACGAAATGATTGAGTCTGTCAAGCCTACTAACACCATGTTTGTCAAGAAAGTCATTCCTCCAAAGTCAATCGGGTTGATTCAACCTCCGGATCTTTTTGTCAATCGCCAATTCAAGCATTTTGTGAGGAAGTTCCAAGATCGCATTCGAGTTGAACGTATTGGTCTTCGTCTCTCCAAAAGGGACAACATATTGAAGCTCTAGTCGTGGACAATTCATCAATTTCAAGCAGAATGTTTTGTAGACATGATCAAATATTCCTTCTTTAAGGCAGGATACATACTAAAGAGACCTCCCCGATTTCAAACTCCTGCCACTGTTTGTTTCCCAAGAACCTTCGAAAATTGTCAGAAGAACATCGAGGGCGAGCGATGCAATGCATTATTCTTCATCAGATGTGCTCGTTGTCAAATGTATCTTTGTGTTCAACACTTTTTTGCAGTTAACACTAATGATATCTCTCAAATGCATTATTGTTAAGCAGTAAACTTTCATACTTCATATCTCTAAAGATTTGGGTCACACAGCAAAAAGCAATAACATGTATTCATCCCTCAGTCATATCATACTTTATACCAAATTTGATAACGATCGGAGCAGAACAACTCTATGACATTCCTTGTAAGTGACTATCAACTTAAATTGTATTTTAATCTTATTAATTAAAATTTAAGTTATTTTATTTTGTCATGTACTAATTGTTAGAAGTACCTTGTATAACAATGTATATTGTTGAGCAGGTACAAGCTCTATTTAAAAAAAGTAATAACTAGCGGTTGACATAAACCTTTTACAGCAATTCTTTAAACTAAAGTTGCTGGAAGCGTCGAGCGTCTCGGAAGCTGACATTAACAAGCAAAGGGCAGCAAGCCATGATTTACTTATGCAGCAAGAACGAAACGGGAGTGTCTGCCAACTGGGTTAAGGACGTTTGCATAGTTCCTGCGGTAGTCGAAATAGTTTGCAAACCGCGTTGTCTTCCGCTGTCGCGGAGCGCAAACAAAGACTCGCCATTTTCCCTTAGACAGCCGAACGTTTGCATAAATGTAGGCGCCTAACTTATGGCACTGGAGCACCGTAAACTTCTGCGCTATTCATAGGCACCGCCATTCATCGACTGGGCTGCTGAATCGCGTCCAGGCACGCGCCTGCACGCATAGCCGTTCCTCGGCACAAACCAAAGGGATGCCGGCGCGCCCCGACGCCAACATCTCATTACGCATTACAGAAATACCCTTCTGCCACGGCCTGCAGTTATCTGCGGCCCGAAATTAATTTCTTAAGTAACGGGGAGAGATGCGGTCACCTAGTGACATATTTAATCGGGGATCTCTTTAGCGCAGCCCTGCAAGATGCCGGAAGTCCTTGCGGCGCATTCCGACGCGGGGGCGGCGAGGCGCAATTCGGCTGAGTGCTCGCTCTGATAAGGGCTGAGATATTCTAGAAATGCCGCCTTCGCACCTCGCATTCCATGAATATCCGCTCCGCGCCGCGCCACTGTATTACGACCCCGTTAGAGGTTCATTAGGCTGCTTCTTTACAACCTGTCGTCAGTCGTTCCCGAGAGCTTTTTTAGAAATGTAAAACTAAACGACGTTGTAACGTCTCTCCGCTGCGCGCCGCCGTGAGTTACACGCGCATTTGCCTTATCCAGATATGCAGTTAATGGCCCAATTTTCAATTTTCTGTAAAATCGAGCTACAGAGTTGAATTCCTTATTGCTCTTAACGAACGGTGCTATAGCCTTTGTTATATAAGTTGACGTTTTCAATAAACTTTAATCATTTTTTAAGACGAGTATAGCTTTAAATATTTTATAAAAATTAAATTATCTCAAAGAACAAGCTCATTATGTACCTTGGCGAAATAATAATTCATCAATAAATTTCTTCTTCTTCTTCTTCAATTCTGTCTATTCTTTAACCACCACCCAGGCTATCACTTCAGCGCTTCTTGGGTCGACATGTGATTTTGTGTTGTATTTTATGTTCAAAGAAGATGTTTATTCGTGACTTGTTCTCGGCACAAAATTGAATCAACATTTCTCCATTTTCGTTAATGACAGTTTCATTAAACCTCTGCTTAATTCCTGGGATTACAGAGTTTTCGATTCTAGCTTTAAAATCGCCACATATGACAAGATAGTCTGCTTATGGTATTGAATCTATGATCTGTTGAAGATCTTCATAACATTTTTGTTTGCATGTAGTTGGTTTGCAGTTCTTTGTTGCGTATATAGATATTACATTTATTGTTTTGTCTTGGGTATGTAGTTTTAACGATACTATTCTCTGTGATACGTATTGATGTTTCTGTATGTTGCCTTCAAATTTCTTATGTATTAAAATTACGATGTTCTTTTTTCCTCTTTCATGGTATTGTACACCGCTTTATACTAGAATGTAGTCGTTATAAATCGCTGTTCATTTTTCTTTTTTTTTTGTCTCCGATATAGTACATACATCTACTTTCTTTTCTTGCTCCAAAATGACTTTTTGGTCTCTGCTATTCCAAGTACCTATTCGAATTGTATCTTTTTTCTTTACAGTTCTCTATTTTCGTTTCCTTTTTCTTTCCGAGTACGTCAACGCTTTATCCGAAGCCATTATATGGTTCTTTTGGCAGTAGGGTGCTAACCTCGCCACCGAAGATTGTTTTTAGATTTTCCCTGGTCTAGATTCATCGTGTTCCGTACAAACGCAGGCACCTCGAGAAGAATGTGGCTCTTCAACACGCACTATGATCTTGGTAGAGAGAGAATATGGACCTTAAGGCAATTATATTCGTTACCTACGCCTGTAATTACCTCCACTCCTACATAAATAAATTTATTCTACAAAAAAAATCTTTTGACAGGTTTCAGACAATTAAAAAAGAAATTTGGATCTATAATATTAAAGATAAAGAAAACAACTTTATAAATAAAAACTAGAAACAAAATTTACTAACAAAGTGATGTGTACAAGAACATGATCTTAATCCTAATGGGAAAGTAAAGAAACTATAGAAACTACGCATCAAAATAGTGATATACGTAAAGTAATTCAAAAAGTAGCTAAAAATTATAACAAATAAAACATTTTAAACTGCAAAAAAATAAGTTGTAAAAATAGTTGTATAAAAGCAATAAATAAAAAAAAAATTCAAAAATTAAATAAAAAGCAAACACAAAAAGGGGACAGTAAAACAAAATACGTTTTTATTTAGTTTATTAACTATTTGCAATCATTATAAAATACAATAAGCAAAAGTGATGTGCGATCCACTGACCCTAGTACTGGGGTTACTTACAAAATTACATATGTATTAAACAACTAAGTTATTCCAAGTATTACGTATTTATAACACTACTGCATGAATCTATAAAGTCCAATGGCTTAATTCTACTCAATCTTTGAACGTTCAACAATTTAAATATTAGTATTTGCGGCTGTACCCTACAGTTTACGCCTTAGATCCATATGGGTTTGAAGCCTACATTGTAGACGAGCAGTTTGTAGCGAATGAAAGTGTAAATTTTTTTCCTAAAATCCAGTAATTACAACCCGAGTTATTTCCGTTTTTTCTATTTGTGGTTTTTCTATGTAAGACGTTTATCTAGCTGCATACCTAAGTATTTCACCTGGGTAAAATTATTCATAAAAACTCGCGCTGTGTTTACATTTTGTACTATGCTGCCACTTTGCTTTATCAATTTTTATCCGCCACTTTTTAGCCCACTCTTCTATATCATGTTAGGTAGTTTGCAGGATCTCAGCAGTTGTACGGAGTCTATACTTTTAACCAAAATAGCTTTGTCGTCGGCAAAGGTTGCTGTGAATGTTTGATCACTAGTGGATAGACCAGTGGCAAAGATAAAATATAAGAGACGCCCTAATACGCCTGAGGCACACCAGAGAGGATTGGTGCGGGTTGGTTAGCTCCTGCACATATTTGACCAGGAAAAGTCTATTTTCCAAATAAGATTTGAGAATAATGTAGTATGAGTGAGGTAATACCGTTTTAACTTAAAGAAGAAACCATTGTGCCAGACTTTGTCAAAAGCTGCGGTGCAATACACCTTGTTTTTAAAAAATTGATTTATAAAGTCTACCACTCAATAAATCTGGTGTATAGTAAAATGCTGCTCCCAAAACCAAACTGATGGCCATGAATAAGATTAAGGTCTTCTACGACAGAGAAGTAGGTTTTTGAACAGTTTGCCAGTTATGGGCAAAAGACTGATAGTTTGTACAAACTGAATTTGCTAGGTGGTTTACCAGATTTGGAAATTAAGATTACTTGGACAACCTTCCATTAAGCTGGAGAGTGACTTAGTTTTAAAATAGCATTACAGAGGGTTGTTAACCAAACAAAGCCCCTACGCTCGTCTAAATGCATTATCTTGTAATTAAGTCAAAGCCAGAAATCTTTTTATATGAAGATTGGTTTTAATCGTGGTTCTAACTTACCATACTGTAAACAAATTTGGCAAAGCAAATATATGGTAAGGAGTTTCTAGTAAATTCTTGGTTTCCAGTTATTCTTCAGGAGCAACTGATAGTGATAAAGGTAGAAACACTTGTACTAGATATTGCAAAGATGTCAGGCTTATTTGAGCACAACTGCTATTTATTTTGTGTGACGGAAAAACTGCCTGTCTCTGATGCTTGATTCTTTTGGTTGCTTTCCGAAGAGGCTAGTTCATATCTTCTGTAGCACTTAGGTTATCAGAATATTTTTGAAAGCTTGGGTTTTTAGATTTTTAATTAAAATTTTTAATTAATTTGCCAAATTTTTCTGAGTCGTCTTTTTTAGATAATTTTTTTGGCAGATATTGGGCAGCATTTTTATGTGCGTTTTGAAGAAATTTTGGGTGTCTTAAGTTAAGTTGAAAATCGACTAGATATCTAAAGTAATACTAATCTGTTCTACTATTGAATAACTTAACTGGTAGCTCTTTAACAAGAATAGAAGCACTTACAGTGAATATAACAGGGGTATGGTCAGAACATAAATCTAGAGATGAGCAGATATCCTGGCATACTGAAGAAATGCCTTTAGTAACATAAAAGTCCAACATATCTGGTATTTTATCTGTTGTTAGTCTGTCAACCGGGTGGATTTGTAGGTAGATTAATCATTTAGCCTGATATAAAGCTTTCCCTGCTTGGAGGAGAAAGTTAAAAACCCCAGTTAATATTTTTCGGGTTGTAACCTTCGGCCATGAATTTGTTACCCAGTGACCCAAAATGTGTGGCAAAACCTTCTTTGTTGGCAAATTAATTTGGGGGGCAGTAAGCTGCAGACAGTGTAAGTAGACCATGCCAATCTTCAATTTGTATAGTTGTTGCTTGTAAGTAGTTTTATTGAAATTGCGGTAGTTTATAATGTCCGATGTGGTTTTTAATTTGTATATATGTGTCACCACGCGCGCTCCTATCTGAATCAGGATGAGTTGTGGAGTAGATGACGCAGTTAGGAACGTTAAACTGTCTTCTGCTGAAGACATGAGTTTTTTAAATTAGTGGAATATCAATAATGTTGTGCAAGGGGAATGTTGTAACTTCTTGTTTGTGTGGAGAAAGACCATTGGCGTTCTAGAGAGCTATTTTATAACTAGAAGCCAGTTTGATCTCTGTAGTTAATTCTTTCGATGATCGTTTGTTGCTGAGTTTAAATGGTTTCCTGCGTCGACGCTATTATATAGGATCTCGCCTATGGGGTTGACAATTTTTACACTTATAAGTTTGTAATTTTCCTATTAGCTTTTCAAATACTACAATTGCATTTATAAAATGTTTTAAATTTTAGGATTTCTTTATTGTTAGGGTTACATGTGATATCAATAAAACACATGTTCTTCTTTTGTTTGGCTTCCTTGTTAATGATATTAACGACATTTACTACTTCCTAGCCTTCTGCCTGAAGACTTCTTTAATCAAGTTTTCTTTCGTTTTTCAAGCAGTAGGTCTATCTCGTTACTTTACTTTTGTTCAAAATATCTTTAAGTTATTTGTAATGATTAACAATTTTAGGTTGTAGTTTAACCTTATTGCCCTGTAATAATTGGTAATTATAATTTCTTTGTCTATATGAGAATTTGTGAGAAAATTGTGTAAGAAAACAGTGATTGTATTGCTGTAATGTAATGAAGTATGAAGGGAGATACTTGTACAACGTTATCTTTTCTGTCTTTTGGGTATTTGTTTGACATGCGGCTTCTGATTCTATCAACGCCTCGATCTGATTGGTAGTTTGTATTTCAGTATTTTGCCTGTTTAGTTCTTAGTGAAGATGGACAAGTGTTTCTTCTGGTTTATCAGTAGCAATTAGCACGTCTCCAGTGCGGTAGTTCGACGATGGATATGATATTGTGGAGTTTAAATTATAATCTGGGTGAGACGTTGGCGTTAGCATATGAGAGTTGGTAAGTGCAGCCGTTGTTTTTGAAGGTATAAATCCTCTGGGATAGAATTGTGCTGTGCAATGTTTGGTACCACCAAAGCAAGTAATGCAATTGTGCTAGTTGCGGGAAAGATTACCTTGGTAATAAGTAAAATACGAGGCAAAAGTTTATTGAGATTGCTGCCATTGAATTATTTGCGATGGTTGAATCTGTACAGCATGTGAGGGTGACCACTGCATTTGCAGCTGGAAATTGGTAAACCTAAAAGTGCTTGTTAAGAATAATATGCGTTTATATTGGTTGAACTTTAGTATTGTTGTTATACATGACAAAATTATATTGTTAGTGTTATATATATATATATATATATATATATATATATATATATATATATATATATATATATATATGATACATTACATTTACATTTACTTGATTGGATTATGTATTACACTTCATTGCTATGAGTCTTCGAATTTTCTTTTCCATATTTTCATGTCCTTTGCCGTTGTTCTTACTTCACCCCAACTTATTCCTCGATCTTCCGCCACTATTCTGACTTGTTCTTCTCATCTTTTTCGTGGGCGTCCCACATTGTTTCTACCTTGTGTTGTCGGTTCGTATACTTGCTTTGTTATTCTATCTTCCGTCATTCTATGTAGGTGTCCCAGCCAACTCAGTTGTCTTTCTTCTATTATTTTCTCCATGGGTTTTACCTGCAACTCTTCCAATGTTGCTGAGTTTCTTATCTTTTCCTCTCTAGTAATCTCTTGGATTTTTCTAAAAAATCTCATATCAGAGGCCTTGATACAACTTTAGTTTTTGGTTGTTAAGACCGAGGATTTGCTTCCATAGGTTAGAGAGGGTCTTATAACTTTTTGATATACCTGTGTCTTAGTTTCCTTTGGTATCTCTTTTTTTCCAAAAAATAAATTTTTAAGGATGTTGTATAGTCTCCCTACTTTTCCTATTCTATCAAATATTTCTTTTTCTATTTTTCCGTTGTTTTCTATTATTGTTCCCAATTAGTTATAACTTGTGACTTGTTCTAGTGTTTGTTCGTTTAATTTTATCTTGTGTTTCTTTTCTTCGTGTGCCATTCTCATTGTCTTTGTCTTACTTATATTTATTTCCTTGTTTTCCCTGTTTTTAGTTTGTCAATACATTTCAATTTTCCAAGAAAAGCTGAAATTACACCCTTTGTTTTTATTAAATTAAGGCTGTCCCCTTGTAAGTTAATGTCATTAAATGTTTTCAACAAATCTGTCAAATACGATATGTTTGCTTTCAAATTGATCAGGTTTTCTTTTAAATCTGGATCTTTACTTTCCAGAAGCTGTAAAACTGATTCAAAAAGTGAGAAAAATCTTGTTAAACATGCACCTTTTGACAACCAGCGTACTTCAGTATGTAAGAGCAATCGTTGGAAGTCTTCATCATTTTCATAGCACAATTGTGCAAATAAACGCGTATTCAATGCATTGCCTCTTATTTTGTTCACTGCATTAATCAGAAATTGAAGTGATTGGTGCAATTTAGCACTCAAATTTTTCGCTACTACGTGTTGTCGGTGAATGACACAGTGAATTGCAGTTACCTCTGGTATAATTCTTTTAAGATGGCTTATAAACTCACGACATCGCCCAGCCATGTCAGGAGCTCCATCTGTTGCCACCGAAATAACGTTTATGAATGGTATCGATTTTTCCTTAAAAAAATCACTCAGGACATTAAATATTGATTCGCCTTTAGTGTCCGTCCCCAAAGTTTTCGCGAATAGTAGCTCTTCATGAATTTCTTCGTCCATAACAAATCGAACATATGCCAATAATAATGCTTCATTACCAGGTAAAGTTGACTCGTCCAGTTGAATAGAAAAATGAGTTGTTTGCAGTTAATTACACAAGGAACTTTCAATATTAGAGCTCATTTCATCAATACGTCTTTGTACAGTGTTGTTACTCAAAGGAATTCTTTTGAGTATGTCAAATGAAGATTTGTGCAGAACAGTTTTTAAAACCTCTTCAACAGCGAGTAAAATTAGCTGTTCTCCAATGGTGTGCGATTTTCCAGATTTCGCTATAAGTAATGAGATATTGTAAGATGCCCGCAAGCCATCATCGTTACTTTCCGACGTTGAAGCGAACATACTGTGCACGGTGCGGTGGGTCTCTTTTCATATTTTTCCTTCAATGTTTGAAAATATTTCAAATCTTTACCTATTTTATCAGGATGACACCTTCTTAGAAGATCTTCGAGCTTCGATGGTTTCATAGAGTTGTTGCTCAAAAATTTGTTGCATAAAAGGCATATGGGCAATCGCTTGTCTGCCTTTGATGGAAGAAAACCAAATTTTAAATAATCAACACTGTACTGTCGACATTTCTTCTTAGATTCAGCCATGTTTCGTATCAGTAAGTAAATAAAAAAAAAACTTTGTTGTAGTAACCTTAAGGCGGCCTTACTTAACAGAATATGGCTATTTTAACAGAATTAATTGATTATTGCAATGAAATAAACAAAGTACCGGCGGCAAACTGATTCTAATTATTAAAAGCAATAAATCGCTAAGATCAATAATTGAGTTTTATGAAAACGGCTGAACCGATTTTAATGTAATGATAATTAATTATATTTTGTTATATTTCTGTAAATTCGATAGAAAATACTTGTAAATAATATTTTGATATCAAAACTTCGCGATTTTAATTATTTATTTATTACTTTGATGCACGTTACGAGTATGTAGTATATAAAAACACGTACAATGTATGAAAATATATTTAATTATTAGTGAACCACCACACAGTCGGGTAATAAAAAAATTACTAATAAAGTAGGGACAAGAAGTTCAACCTTTCTCGGCTTTCTGTTCTTTTATGGAAGTATCTAATAATGGCTCTGTTCAGTATTTAATTTTTAATACGTACCTACTACACGCAAACATTACAAATATACTTATTACAACATAAATATATCTCCTATCGCAGGTGGGCTGGAAGAGATTTCTTTTAGGAATAAGCCTAGTTCGGCTCGTGCATCGAAGCAGACCATACGTGTGTGAGCCAGCAATACTTGGGATATCCCAACGTGAAAACGGCCGGTGGCCCGCCAGCTTACTTCGCCAGCGTCGCGTGGAAACCGGCGGATCGCCGCAGCGAATCTTGAACCCCCGGGAACCTTCGCAAATCGTAGGGTTCACCGCCAGAGATAGCAGGGGCCATTATGGCCTACCAATATGCTCCTGCCACATTTCAAACCAGTCAACAGTACTGCCCAATGCAAGTAGACCACAACATCCAAACTCGATATGTACAACCAAATTATTCTTATCAACAACTACCAAATGCAAATTCGCAAACAGAATTTTTAATAAACGATAATTTGCACTCTTCGAGTAATGCAATGCAAATAAATACTCCGTTACAAAGTGATATCGCTTATCAACAAATGCAAAGACCACAAACACCTCACGATTCTGAATGGCATCTAGTTGAAAACAGAAAACGTAATCGCAACAACAAAACAAGCAACCTAAAATTACAGACTACTGGTTAAATCCCACAAA
This sequence comes from Sinelater perroti, assembly GCA_036346155.1. Lineage (NCBI taxonomy): Eukaryota > Metazoa > Arthropoda > Insecta > Coleoptera > Elateridae > Sinelater > Sinelater perroti. Next base: position 111,954 of record JARFIY010000093.1, read on the forward strand.
TCGATTTGCACCATTAGCTGGAACTAACGAAGGCCAGCAGGAACCAATATCAACGGATCTTTATATCAGGTGTCAAAGTCATTGAACCGTTAATCAAAATGCTGGAAACTGTAGCAAAGGCAGAATATGAAATTAAAATATTATATAATGATGAGGTTAGAATCACACCTAAAACCTCAGATAAATACAGGCTTATAGTTAAAGCATTAACGGAGACAAACACGGAATTCCACACTTATCAGACAAAGCAAGACCGCAATTTTCGAATAGTCAGCAGAAATTTACACCCTTCCACTAACCTGGAAGAATTAAAGGTAGAATTAAATGGGCACGGCCATCAAGTTACTAATGTATGGGACATTAAACAAAGATACACTAAGAAAGAACTACCGCTATTCTTTGTTGATCTGAAACCGGACGATAGTAATAAAGAAGTATACAACATTACTAGACTTGCTCACTCAGTAGTAAAGATTGAACCATCTCGTCCTATCCGACAAATCCCACAGTGCGCCAGGTGTCAGCGTTATGATCATACCAAGAACTTCTGTAATCGGAGCCCAAGGTGTGTTAAGTGCACTGGAAATCACGCGACATCTCAATGCCTACGTAAAGACAAAAATAATGAGGTACGCTGTATCAACTGCAACGGGAATCACCCCGCCAGCTATAGGGTTTGCACAGTCTATAAGGAATTGCAACAAAAAATGTACCCTCCATTACGAAGAAAGCAACTTGATAATGCCTCCCATATCCTCTCCAGATGCACTCAATCTAATCTAACACATGCCCAAGCGGTGAGAAGTAACCTACCACTGATCTCTCCAAACCAACTCCAACCTCAACAACCTTCACCAACTACTTCATCAGATGACATAAATGAAATGAAAAAAATGATGAACAGCCTTCTGGAACAGATTACACGTCTGACGGAACAAATGGGAACAATGCTTAACCTATTAACCGCTCTCGTCGTTAAACCCAACAATGGCTCAACACATTAGAATTGCACAATGGAATGCCAATAGGCTGTTACAACATAAAGAGGAACTAACTTCTTTCCTTATAAATCAACAAATAGATGGCATGCTGATTTCAGAAGCGCACTTCACTGACAGAAGCTTCCTCAAAATCCCTGGATTTGCAGTCTACTCAACCAAACACCCTGACGGTGGGGCTCATGTCGGCACAGCAGTGATAATTAAAGTCACTATTAAACATCATGAACTCTCCGAATATAAGCTAGAGCATCTCCAAGCAACAACAGTAGTCATAGAAGATTGGACAGGACCAATAACAATATCTGCGGTATACTGTCCTCCACGCCACAACAACAAACAACTTCAATATGAACATTATCTACTGACCCTGGGCAACAGATTTATCACATGCGGAGATTTTAATGTCAAGCATGAACAATGGGGTTCTCGAATAACTTTAACCAAAGGCAGAGAACTGCTAAAAGCAATTACTAGCGTTAGAGCACATTATCTCTCCACTGGTGAGCCTACTTATTGGCCAACAGACCTGACGAAACTCCCTGACCTACTAGACTTTTCTATAGTTAAAGGAATCCCCCTTAACCATATAACCATTCAGTCCTGCCTAGACTTATCTGCTGATCACTCAATTATCATATTAACATTTGGAACGCATGTGTTAATCAATCAAAGTAATCCCACCTTGTGCAGTAAACATACGGATTGGGACCTGTTCAGAGAGCAAATTGAACACACTCTTCCAACGGATATTCCATTAAAAACAGAAAACGACTTGATCATACCGATAGAGCACTTTACTACAATTATTCAGCAAGCCTCTTGGCAAGCCACTCCACAAAAACCCCAACGCATCTCTACCACTGACTGCCCCCTATTGCTCAAACAGAAAATCGCCGAAAAGCGCAGACTCCGGAAAAAGTGGCAAACAACCAGACATCCTGCAGACAAACAGATTTAACCAAGCTGCAGCTGACCTCAAAAGAACTCTGTCTGACATAAAGAATCAGGATATTCAAAACTATTTGAAGTCCTTAACACCGACGGAAGCAACTGATTACTCTCTCTGGAGAGCAACCCGAAAGCTCAAACGACCAATCCAACATAAACCATCCATACGTCTTGAGAACGGAACTTGGGCTAGAACTGACAATGAAAAGGCTCTCGCCTTTGCAACACACCTAGCGGAGGAACCTTCCATTAAGCTGGAGAGTGACTTAGTTTTAAAATAGCATTACAGAGGGTTGTTAACCAAACAAAGCCCCTACGCTCGTCTAAATGCATTATCTTGTAATTAAGTCAAAGCCAGAAATCTTTTTATATGAAGATTGGTTTTAATCGTGGTTCTAACTTCCCATACTGTAAACAAATTTGGCAAAGCAAATATATGGTAAGGAGTTTCTAGTAAATTCTTGGTTTCCAGTTATTCTTCAGGAGCAACTGATAGTGATAAAGGTAGAAACACTTGTACTAGATATTGCAAAGATGTCAGGCTTATTTGAGCACAACTGCTATTTATTTTGTGTGACGGAAAAACTGCCTGTCTCTGATGCTTGATTCTTTTGGTTGCTTTCCGAAGAGGCTAGTTCATATCTTCTGTAGCACTTAGGTTATCAGAATATTTTTGAAAGCTTGGGTTTTTAGATTTTTAATTAAAATTTTTAATTAATTTGCCAAATTTTTCTGAGTCGTCTTTTTTAGATAATTTTTTTGGCAGATATTGGGCAGCATTTTTATGTGCGTTTTGAAGAAATTTTGGGTGTCTTAAGTTGTTGAAAATCGACTAGATATCTAAAGTAATACTAATCTGTTCTACTATTGAATAACTTAACTGGTAGCTCTTTAACAAGAATAGAAGCACTTACAGTGAATATAACAGGGGTATGGTCAGAACATAAATCTAGAGATGAGCAGATATCCTGACATACTGAAGAAATGCCTTTAGTAACATAAAAGTCCAATAAATCTGGTATTTTATCTGTTGTTAGTCTGTCAACCAAGTGGATTTGTAGGTAGATTAATCATTTAACCTGATATAAAGCTTTCCCCTGCTTGGAGGAGAAAGTTAAAAACCCCAGTTAATATTTTTCGGGTTGTAACCTTCGGCCATGAATTTATTACCCAGTGACCCAAAATGTGTGATAAAACCTTCTTTGTTGGTAAAATAATTTGGAGGGCAGTAAGCTGCAGACAGTCTAAGTAGACCATGCCAATATTCAATTTGTATAGATGTTGCTTGTAAGTAGTTTTATTGAAATTGTGGTAGTTTATAATGTGCGATGTGGTTTTTAATTTGTATATCGCGCGCTCCTATCTGAATCAGGATGAGTTGTAGAGTAGATGACGTAGTTAGGAACGTTAAACTGTCTTCTGCTGGAGACATGAGTTTTTAAAATTAGTGGAATATCAATATTGTTGTGCAAGGAGAATGTTGTAACTTCTTGTTTGTGTGGAGAAAGACCATTGGCGTTCTAGAGAGCTATTTTATAACTAGAAGCCAGTTTGATCTCTGTAGTTAATTCATTCGATGATTGTTTGTTGCTGAATTTAAATGGTTTCCTGCGTTGATGCTATTATATAGGATCTCGCCTATGGGGTTGACACTTAGAAGTTTGTAATTTTCCTATTAGCTTTTCAAATACTATAATTGCAATTTTAAAATGTTTTAAATTTTAGGATTTCTTTATTGTTAGGGTTACGTGTGATATCAATAAAAAACATGTTTTTCTTCTGTTTGGCTTCCTTATTAATGATATTAACGACATTTACTACTTCCTAGCCTTCTGTCTTGAAGACTTCTTTAATTAAGTTTTTTTTCTTTTTTCAAGCAGTAGGTCTGTCTCGCTACTTTACTTTTGTTCAAAATATCTTTAAGTTATTTGTAATCATTAATATTTTAGGTTGTAGTTTAACTTTATTGCCCTGTAATAATTGGTACATATTATAATTTCTTTGTCTATATGAGAATTTGTGAGAAAACTGTGTAAGAAAACAGTGATTGTATTGCTGTAATGTAATGAAGTATGAAGGGAGGTACTTGTACAACGTTATCTTTTCTGTCTTGTTGGGTATTTGTTTGACATGAGGCTTCTGATTTCATCAAGGCCTCGAACCGATTGGTACTTTGTATTTCAGTATTTGGCTGTTTAGTTCTTAGTGAAGATGAACAAGTGTTTCTTCTGGTTTATCACTAGCAATTGGGATGTCTTCAGTGCGACAGTTCGACGATGGGTATGATATTGTGGAGTTCAAATTATAATCTGGGTGAGACGTTGGCGTTAGCATGTGAGAGTTGGTAAGTCCAGCCGTCGTTTTTGAAGGTATGAATCCTCTGGGATAGAATTGTGCTATGCAGGGTTTGGTACCACCAAAGTAAGTAATGCAACTGTACTAGCTGCGGCAAAGATTACCTTGGTAATAAGTAAAATGCGCGGCAAAAGTTTGTTGAGATTGCTGCCATTGAATTATTGGCGATGGTTGAATCTATACAACATGCGAGGGTGGCCACTGCATTTGCAGCTGGAAATTGGTAAACCTAGAAGTGCTTGTTAAGAATAATATGCATTTATATTGGTTGAACTTTAGTATTGTTGTTATACATGACAAAATTATATTGTTAGTGTTATATATATATATATATATATATATATATATATATATATATATATATATATATATATATATATATATGATACATTACATTTACATTTACTTGATTGGATTTGTATTACACTTCATTGCTATGAGTCTTCAATTTTCTTTTCCATATTTTCATGTCCTTTGCCGTTGTTCTTACTTCACCCCAACTTATTCCTCGATCTTCCGCCACTATTCTGACTTGTTCTTCTCATCTTTTTCGTGGGCGTCCCATTGTTTCTACCTTGTGTTGTCGGTTCGTATACTTGCTTTGTTATTCTATCTTCCGTCATTCTATGTAGGTGTCCCAGCCAACTCAGTTGTCTTTCTTCTATTATTTTCTCCATGGGTTTTACCTGAACTCTTCCAATGTTGCTGAGTTTCTTATCTTTTCCTCTCTAGTAATCTCTTGGATTTTTCTAAAAATCTCATATCAGAGGCCTTGATACAACTTTATGTTTTTGGTTGTTAAGACCAGTTTGCTTCCATAGGTTAGAGGGTCTTATAACTTTTGATATACCTGTGTCTTAGTTTCCTTTGGTATCTCTTTTTCCAAAAATAAATTTTTAAGGATGTTGTATAGTCTCCTACTTTTCCTATTCTATCAAATATTTCTTTTTCTATTTTTCCGTTGTTTTCTATTATTGTTCCCAATTAGTTATAACTTGTGACTTGTTCTAGTGTTTGTTCGTTTAATTTTATCTTGTGTTTCTTTTCTTCGTTGTCCATTCTCATTGTCTTTGTCTTACTTATATTTATTTCCTTGTTTTCCCTGTTTTTAGTTTGTCAATACATTTCAATTTTCCAAGAAAAGCTGAAATTACACCCTTTGTTTTATTAAATTAAGGCTGTCCCTTGTAGTTAATGTCATTAAATGTTTTCAACAAATCTGTCAAATACGATATGTTTGCTTTCAAATTGATCAGGTTTTCTTTTAAATCTGGATCTTTACTTTCCAGAAGCTGTAAAACTGATTCAAAAGTGAGAAAAATCTTGTTAAACATGCACCTTTTGACAACCAGCGTACTTCAGTATGTAAGAGCAATCGTTGAAGTCTTCATCATTTTCATAGCACAATTGTGCAAATAAACGCGTATTCAATGCATTGCCTCTTATTTTGTTCACTGCATTAATCAGAAATTGAAGTGATTGGTGCAATTTAGCACTCAAATTTTTCGCTACTACGTGTTGTCGGTGAATGACACAGTGAATTGCAGTTACCTCTGGTATAATTCTTTTAAGATGGCTTATAAACTCACGACATCGCCCAGCCATGTCAGGAGCTCCATCTGTTGCCACCGAAATAACGTTTATGAATGGTATCGATTTTTCCTTAAAAATCACTCAGGACATTAAATATTGATTCGCCTTTAGTGTCCGTCCCCAAAGTTTTCTGAATAGTAGCTCTTCATGAATTTCTTCGTCCATAACAAATCGAACATATGCCAATAATAATGCTTCATTACCAGGTAAAGTTGACTCGTCCAGTTGAATAGAAAAATGAGTTGTTTGCAGTTAATTACACAAGGAACTTTCAATATTAGAGCTCATTTCATCAATACGTCTTTGTACAGTGTTGTTACTCAAAGGAATTCTTTTGAGTATGTCAAATGAAGATTTGTGCAGAACAGTTTTTAAAACCTCTTCAACAACGGGTAAAATTAATTGTTCTCCAATGGTGTGCGATTTTCCAGATTTCGCTGTAAGTAATGAGATATTCTAAGATGCCCGCAAGCCATCATCGTTACTTTCCGACGTTGAAGCGAACATACCGTGCACGGTACGGTGGGTCTCTTTTCATATTTTTCCTTCAATGTTTGAAAATATTTCAAATCTTTACCTATTTCATCAGGATGACACCTACTTAGAAGATCTTCGAACTTCGATGGTTTCATAGAGTTGTGGCTCAAAAATTTGTTGCATAAAAGGCATATGGGCAATCGCTTGTCTAACTTTGATGGAAGAAAACCAAATTTTAAATAATCAACACTGTACTGTCGACATTTCTTCTTAGATTCAGCCATGTTTCGTATCAGTTACCTACCTGTAAATAAAAAAAAACTTTGTTGTAGTAATCTTAAGGCGGTCTTACTTAACAGGATCTGGCTATTTTAACAGAATTAATTGATTATTGCAATGAAATAAACAAAGTACCGGCGGCAAACTGATTCTAATTATTAAAAGCAATAAATCGCTAAGATCAATAATTGAGTTTTATGAAAACGGCTGAACCGATTTTAATGTAATGATAATTAATTATATTTTGTTATATTTCTGTAAATTCGATAGAAAATACTTGTAAATAATATTTTGATATCAAAACTTCGCGATTTTAATTATTTATTTATTACTTTGATGCACGTTACGAGTATGTAGTATATAAAAACACGTACAATGTATGAAAATATATTTAATTATTAGTGAACCACCACACAGTCGGGTAATAAAAATTACTAATAAAGTAGGGACAAGAAGTTCAACCTTTCTCGGCTTTCTGTTCTTTTATGGAAGTATCTAATAATGGCTCTGTTCAGTATTTAATTTTTAATACGTACCTACTACGCAAACATTACAAATATACTTATTACAACATAAATATATCTCCTATCGCAGGTGGGCTGGAAGAGATTTCTTTAGGAATAAGCCTAGTTCGGCTCGTGCATCGAAGCAGACCATACGTGTGTGAGCCAGCAATACTTGGGATATCCCAACGTGAAAACGGCCGGTGGCCCGCCAGCTTACTTCGCCAGCGTCGCGTGGAAACCGGCGGATCGCCGCAGCGAATCTTGAACCCCCGGGAACCTTCGCAAATCGTAGGGTTCACCGCCAGAGATAGCAGGGGCCATTATGGCCTACCAATATGCTCCTGCCACATTTCAAACCAGTCAACAGTACTGCCCAATGCAAGTAGACCACAACATCCAAACTCGATATGTACAACCAAATTATTCTTATCAACAACTACCAAATGCAAATTCGCAAACACAATTTTTAATAAACGATAATTTGCACGCTTCGAGTAATGCAATGCAAATAAATAATTGCATTTCCTCCGTTCCAAAGTGATATCGCTTATCAACAAATGCAAAGACCACAAACACCTCACGATTCTGAATGGCATCTAGTTGAAAACAGAAAACGTAACCGCAACAACACAACAAGCAACCTAAAATTACAGACTACTGGTTAAATCCCACAAATCGATTTGCACCATTAGCTGGAACTAACGAAGGCCAGCAGGAACCAATATCAACGGATCTTTATATCAGGTGTCAAAGTCATTGAACCGTTAATCAAAATGCTGGAAACTGTAGCAAAGGCAGAATATGAAATTAAAATATTATATAATGATGAGGTTAGAATCACACCTAAAACCTCAGATAAATACAGGCTTATAGTTAAAGCATTAACGGAGACAAACACGGAATTCCACACTTATCAGACAAAGCAAGACCGCAATTTTCGAATAGTCATCAGAAATTTACACCCTTCCACTAACCTGGAAGAATTAAAGGTAGAATTAAATGGGCACGGCCATCAAGTTACTAATGTATGGGACATTAAACAAAGATACACTAAGAAAGAACTACCGCTATTCTTTGTTGATCTGAAACCGGACGATAGTAATAAAGAAGTATACAACATTACTAGACTTGCTCACTCAGTAGTAAAGATTGAACCATCTCGTCCTATCCGACAAATCCCACAGTGCGCCAGGTGTCAGCGTTATGATCATACCAAGAACTTCTGTAATCGGAGCCCAAGGTGTGTTAAGTGCACTGGAAATCACGCGACATCTCAATGCCTACGTAAAGACAAAAATAATGAGGTACGCTGTATCAACTGCAACGGGAATCACCCGCCAGCTATAGGGTTTGCACAGTCTATAAGGAATTGCAACAAAATGTACCCTCCATTACGAAGAAAGCAACTTGATAATGCCTCCCATATCCTCTCCAGATGCACTCAATCTAATCTAACACATGCCCAAGCGGTGAGAAGTAACCTACCACTGATCTCTCAAACCAACTCCAACCTCAACAACCTTCACCAACTACTTCATCAGATGACATAAATGAAATGAAAAAATGATGAACAGCCTTCTGGAACAGATTACACGTCTGACGGAACAAATGGGAACAATGCTTAACCTATTAACCGCTCTCGTCGTTAAACCCAACAATGGCTCATCACATTAGAATTGCACAATGGAATGCCAATGGCTGTTACAACATAAAGAGGAACTAACTTCTTTCCTTATAAATCAACAAATAGATGCATGCTGATTTCAGAAGCGCACTTCACTGACAGAAGCTTCCTCAAAATCCCTGGATTTGCAGTCTACTCAACCAAACACCCTGACGGTGGGGCTCATGTCGGACAGCAGTGATAATTAAAATCACTATTAAACATCATGAACTCTCCGAATATAAGCTAGAGCATCTCCAAGCAACAACAGTAGTCATAGAAGATTGGACAGGACCAATAACAATATCTGCGGTATACTGTCCTCCACGCCACAACAACAAACAACTTCAATATGAACATTATCTACTGACCCTGGGCAACAGATTTATCACATGCGGAGATTTTAATGTCAAGCATGAACAATGGGGTTCTCGAATAACTTTAACCAAAGGCAGAGAACTGCTAAAAGCAATTACTAGCGTTAGAGCACATTATCTCTCCACTGGTGAGCCTACTTATTGGCCAACAGACCTGACGAAACTCCCTGATCTACTAGACTTTCTATAGTTAAAGGAATCCCCTTAACCATATAACCATTCAGTCCTGCCTAGACTTATCTGCTGATCACTCACCATCATATTAACATTTGGAACGCATGTGTTAATCAATCAAAGTAATCCCACCTTGTGCAGTAAACATACGGATTGGGACCTGTTCAGAGAGCAAATTGAACACACTCTTCCAACGGATATTCCATTAAAAACAGAAAACGACTTGATCATACCGATAGAGCACTTTACTACAATTATTCAGCAAGCCTCTTGGCAAGCCACTCCACAAAAACCCCAACGCATCTCTACCACTGACTGCCCCCTATTGCTCAAACAGAAAATCGCCGAAAAGCGCAGACTCCGGAAAAAGTGGCAAACAACCAGACATCCTGCAGACAAACAGATTTAACCAAGCTGCAGCTGACCTCAAAAGAACTCTGTCTGACATAAAGAATCAGGATATTCAAAACTATTTGAAGTCCTTAACACCGACGGAAGCAACTGATTACTCTCTCTGGAGAGCAACCCGAAAGCTCAAACGACCAATCCAACATAAACCATCCATACGTCTTGAGAACGGAACTTGGGCTAGAACTGACAATGAAAAGGCTCTCGCCTTTGCAACACACCTAGCGGAGGTATTTCAACCCTTCCCGTCAGAAATCACACAAGCTGAGGAAAATATAATTCAGCAATCCCTGGAGGTACCACTCCAGATGTGTCTTCCACTAACAAAATTTACAATAGCCAAAATAAAATCCCAAATTCTGACTAACCTTAACTCCCGAAAGGCTCCCGGGTATGACCTAATAACGGGGAAAATTCTAAAAGAGCTCCCTGAGAACGGTTTTGTGTATATCACCTACTTATTTAACGCGATGTTAAGACTGTGCTTTATCCCTCCGCAATGGAAAGTCGCTACAATCATTGTCATTCCCAAACCTGGAAAACCTAAAGAACAACTAACGTCTTACAGACCAATAAGCCTGCTACCAGCCCTATCCAAGGTTTTTGAAAAACTCTTCCTAACTCGGCTCACACCTATAATACAGGATAATAACCTACTCCCTGATCATCAATTTGGATTTCGGCAACAACACGCCACTGTCGAACAAGTACATCGAGTCGTAGAGAAGATCACCAAAGACTTTAAGGCAAAAAGGTACTGCTCAGCTGTATTTTTAGATGTAAAGTAAGCGTTCGATAAGGTTTGGCATGATGGCCTGCTATTTAAGATCAAACCTTTACTGCCTCCGGATTGCTTTCTACTTATTAAATCCTACCTCGCTGACAGACAATTTCTGGTCAAACATGGTGAATATACAACAACTTTATTTCGCATCATCCCTGGTGTCCCTCAGGGTAGCGTGTTGGGGCCGGTCCTCTACCTGTTATTTACTGCCGACCTACCAACCTCAGAAAAATCACAGCTACATATGCTGACGATACTGCGGTGCTCGCATCTGATTTCGACTCTCTATTAGCAACCCAAAATCTGCAATCTCATCTAAATAATCTGCAATAGTGGTTTACGAAGTGGCGCATCAAGGTCAATGAGACAAAGTCTGTCCACATAACCTTTACAACAAGACGAGGCACCTGCCCACCCGTAACGTTTAACAATCAACAGCTCCCACAATCTAAAAGTGTCAAATACTTAGGACTTCACCTTGATAGCGGCTGACATGGAAAACTCACATCTGGACGAAACGAAAACAACTAACCTTCAGTTTCGAAAAATGTACATACTAGGACGCAACTCGCAACTGTCTCTGAATTGCAAAATCCTCCTTTACACAACTATACTTAAACCGATCTGGACATACGGTATTTAGCTCTGGGGAACAGCTAGTCATTCCAACATCGAAATTCTGAGACGCTTTTAAGCCAAGACGTTGCGTAACCTCATGGACGCACCATGGTTTGTATCCAACGAGATTATACGTCGTGACCTAGGCATACCTTCAGTAAATGAAGAAATCCAGCGTCACACGGTACGCTACTGTGACAGGCTTCATGTCCGCCCAAACGCCCTTGTCGAGGGCTTTCTCGATGTTGCCGAAGATGAGCCACGACTTAAACGAATTAAAACTCTGGATCTCCCAAACCGCTTCGAGTGAGTAAAAGCGCGTGTGCGCGAATTCATAGTGCCATTTAGCTGCAAGCCAAACTGACTTACTACCACTTAAGGAATTTGTTATTGGCCTCTTTCCTTCACAATATGCATATACAGTACCACATAATTTACTAAATGTCATTGTAAACTTCCTCAATAAAAAAAAATATGTTGTACTAAATATGGCTGCCGCTGCCGCCGTCCGCAATGCTTGTTCAGACGTGCAAAGGGACGAAGTATATATCTATATCTATATATATATATATATCACGTTTAATAGTATTGTTGGAACTTTTAGTAGTTTTAGACAGTTTCATATTATGTTCCTTTGTATTGAGTCACAGATAGCTTTTTTAGATCGATAAATGTAACAAACAATGTTTCTTCCTTTTCCTTTCTTTTCTATTATGTTTCTTAAAACATCTTCCTGCTCTAAAAACTGCCTGTTCTTTTTCTTCTTTATTGTCGATAAATTTTTTCAATATTTATTTATATTATTTTGGTATATATGGATATGCAGTGCAAATCGGCGCTTTAAACATTATGTCACTGCATCGGAAATGTTTTAAAGCTTGCTGATGTACCAAACTAAAACTTGATTTTAACAATAGGAAATTAATGTGATACTTCTAACATTTCATCAACAAGCTACTGGATGATTAGTTTGGTTTTTTTTTTTCAACAATCATCTTTATTACTTTGTGCGATTTACTAAGTGAATTAAATAAAGTGTCCTAGAAAATTAAAAAGGGTAGGATTTTAAATTATAAAAAAGAGCTAATAGTTATAATAGGTGCATAAATAAGTTCTCAGCTTTTTCTGCAAAATTAAAGTTTTATGTAAAAACAAACAAAAAAAGCTGAAGTATCAAAGTATTCTCCGTTGGCATCGATGACCTTTTGCCAACTTTCGGGTAGCTTGCGAATTCCCTGCTGATAGAAGCTCACCGGCTTCGAGACGATAAAGTTATCGATGCATTTTCGGACTTCTTCTGTTTTGAAGTGCGTATCAGCCAAGTGATGCTGTAACGACCGGAATAAATGATAATCCGAAGGGGCCATGTCTGGGCTATACGCCTTCGCGAAATCTTTGGTACCACTTTTTGCACGTTTCATGACTTACAGCATTCTCACCATATGCAGCACAAATCATTTCGGCGGCTTCAGCAGCGTTTTTCTTAAGATGAAACGCGAAGTGGATAGAAAATCGAATATGCTCTTTTGTGATTGCCATCGTGAACACAGCTGATTATTGAGGTTATGTGCATCAAACGCCAAATCGCATGATGTTTCGAAAGACCAAATGTCATTGCTTTAAAACCGCAAGAGGGGGACTAATACGTTACATGTAAACGGTGATTTGCGTCCTGTGAAATCTAAAGCTGAGAACTTATTTATACACCTATTATATTAGAGATCGTCAGTTGGATGACAAAATACAGCTGTCATCAAATTTTGACAGCAGGGACCTTTTCCGAAGTACTGAAAAAGTTTAGAAACGAAGAATGAATCAATAATAAAAGCAGGATTTAAAATTGAGAAACTTATGTTGTATTAGGTGTTAGAAAAACAATATTAATTGCCAATAATGTAAATATAAAGGGGCTTTATCTGATTTTGAAAAAAAATAATTTACTAGAAACGAGAATAATTTTTTATGTTATACTTTTACTAAGGCAGACGTTTTTGGACTATTCGATATCGTTGTGAAGGAAAACATCACAAATCATCGCAAAGTACTATAGATGTTTGAAGTTCGACGATTTGTTGGGGGATTTATAAGTTGTGGGTTTTTACATTCCATGGATTGAAATCTATTGCACCAAGTAATACTTGTGGTTAACTTTGATCAGCAGGCAAATAAATGGTTATTTTCAAAACGTCATTTTATTTAACATACTTTTGGCTTTAAATATATTATCAGCGACACCGATATTCCTCAACATACATAGTATTGTATTATATAGGGTATTGGCATTTATTTAAGTTTTTGGTTAGTTTTTCAGTATTTTGTTTTTTATTGTGTGTGACATTTAGTACGAATTACTCTATTTTATTATCTAATATAAGAAAATAAATAGCTATCCAGAACTGAAAGGAACAACATTTTTTATTCAAAATTGATTACATACTCTTTAATAAATTTTATACGTTATTTCGTTTGATATTACGCCTCGTTGTTTTCCTCGTTGACCAAACATCCTGGATATAAAATTACCTCAATCAGAAACAATATATTAGCGAAAGCCGTTAAGCAGATACCAAAAGAGAACTTCGATGGAAACTATTTCGCCTGCTTGCTGTAAATAACGCAATCCTATTAAGTTTGTGGTGATGTTTTTTCGGAACACAATTTCCATAAAATCGAACGACATAAGCGACAAATGAATTTAAGAAGCAATACGTTCCAATGAGGGACTCCCATTTCTAGGTAAACTAAATTTATTGTTATCGTTGCGGAGGCGTACAAATTTTCTGGAAGCAGATATTACGGGCGGTTAAATCAGTTTATACGCCTTTTTGCAGACACGATTTGATGCTTTTAGAGATTGCTGGTTTTGGAATTACTTTTACACAAATTTATTGTAAGCCAGAAACATCGTTTATGTTAGTCATACAACTGTTTTTGTCGTTGTATAAGTAATGCATGTTCAATTTTTTCACGTTACAAAAAACAAAGAATACCTATAAGAAATACAGAAAAAATAAGATTGTAGAAGAGTGTCGAAATATATGGTTCTGTTTATAAAAACATGTACGAGGTGCGTTCAATTTCTAAGATCCTCAAATTTTTTTCTGAAAAAGTAGTTGCCTAAGAAAGTTACAACATCTGTTACTTTTCAACGCAATCTCTATCTAGGCATACAAAATTTTACATCGTCCCCCATGATTCTATAGCTGCCGATAACATTGCTTTAGAGGTATGCTTGTCCGCTGAAAAATTGCAAATGCAATAGCGGCTCGATTGGAAAATAAACGTCCACAGAGACGGTCCTCTATAGTCAGAAATTCACGGCGGCATTACTTATCAACTTTCCACATTTTTAGGTCATCATACCCGTGCGGGGTTGCTAGATCCCCCATTGGGCGCCTCCCCAGGTGGCGGATAGGGAATGCCTTCCAGATATGGATGGTACCGGAGAAATAAAATATCCGGGGCGGACCAAAACTGGCATGACGTAGAGCACCAGCTACGACATCACTGTGTTGTGACCACTGAAGAATGACTTCCTTAAGGGCCCAACAACAGAGACTTCTAGGCGACAATCACTTCAGATTAATCGGCTAGAAGACTGCGATGGGGAAGGCAACGAAACCACCCATTATGTTTTCCCTAGTACAACTAACATGGCACAGACTCAAGATAATAGATTCGTTACTGATCATGGAGATCGGACTCCAAGATCCGGCAGGAGAGAACGTCCTTCAAAAAGTAGGGCCTCTCAGGTCGTCCGCACGCGAAATCCCTACACTTTCAATAAAAACACACCTGTCTTGAATACCTACAGACGAACTACTAAGATAGGTACATGGAATGTGAAAATCATGTACGAAGCTGGTAAAATACATAATACCATCAAGGAAATGACAAGGCTACCCGTAGATATTCTGGGGATCAGTGAGATGCGACGAACTGAATCAGGACAATGCGTAATAAACGAACACAATATTTACTACTCAGGAAACACTAACGGTGAACATATACATGGAGTTGGCATTACCCTTAACAAAAAAATTAGCAGATATGTTACAAACTTTGTCCCAATTTCTAAGAGAATACTTCTAATTCAGATTAACACCTTCCCCATGAAAAACAATACAATCCAAATATACGCACCAACGGCTGACAAATCCGACGATATAATTGAAACATTTTATGATGATCTGAATAACGTCATGAAGAAAGTAAAAAAGAATGAACTGACATTAGTAATGGGCGACTTCAATGCCAAGATAGGGGCAAGGAAGCTGTGGTGAAATCATAGGACCGTTTGGACTGGGAGAACGTAATGAACGAGGAAATCGATTAAGTATTTTTGCAACAGAACAACAACTAGTTGTCACCAACACGTTCTTCAAGTTACCACCAAGACGCCTATACACTTGGAGGTCCCCCCCAAGATAACCCACAACACGTCGTCAGAAATCAGATCGACTATATCTTGATTAATAAAAGATACAGAAATGTAATAACAGCAGTAAAGACATATCCAAGTGCGGATGCCAAATCTGACCATAACCCTCTTGTCGGCACGATAACACTCAAATTGAAGAAAGTTAAAGAACAACAAGCGAAGAAATACGATTTGAGGAAACTGAAGGATAAAGATATAAAACAAGAAATACAGCAACATATTAAAAGAAAAATCAAAGAAACAGATATATCAGCCGACACAAAAGAGAAAATCCAGAAGCTTAAAGAGACAAATCAAGAAATTCTTGACATATATTTACGCCCAATGAGAGCGAAAAAGAAGATGTGGATGACAGACGACATATTGAATATCATGGAGGAAAGACGGAAAAATAAGAACAAAGACAATACCAGATACACACAAATCGACAAAGAAATAAAGAAAAAGATTAGAGACGCCAAAAACGCTTGGATGGAGGAAAAGTGCAAAGAGATTGAATCACTAGATGGTAAACATGACTCCTTTAATCTGCACAAAAAAGTGAAAGAAGCAGTAGGATTACAATGACCAAAGAAAACCGGATGCTTACAAGATAATGAGGGCAATACAATATTAGATGTAAATGAAATAAAAACAGTTTGGAAAAACTATGTTGAGAAGACCTTCGAAGATAAGAAAAACAACGATGCACTAAAAACAGGGGACTCCATAGGTAACACAGGACCGGAAATTACTCAAGAAGAAGTGATAGCCGCAATAAAAGGAATAAAGGACGGAAAGACAACTTCCACGCAGAAATTCTAAAAAACATGGAGAACGATGAAATTAAATGGCTTACGGCCATGTTTAATAACATATACGAAACAGGAGTATTCCCACTTGAATGGCTTAAATCCACATTTATAACCCTACCGAAAAAACCGAATGCGAAAAAATGTGAAGACTATAGAATTATTAGTCTAATGAGCAACCTTCTTAAAATAATGCTAAAAATAATACATAGAAGGACATACAAAAAATGCGAAGCGCAACTAACTCGCACACAATTTGGCTTTCGAGACTCATTAGGTACAAGAGACACTCTTTTCGCCATTCAAGTCCTCATACAAAGATGCAGAGACGTGAACTGTGACGTGTATATGTGTTTTGTAGACTATCAAAAGGCTTTTGATCGGGTCAAACACGACGAGTTAATATCAATCTTAAAAACAATTAGTCTAGATGATAAAGATCTACGTATCATTAACAACATTTGCTATAACCAATCAGCAACTATCAAGATAGATAACCAAATGACTGAGGAGATCAAAATAGAAAGAGGTGTGAGACAAGGCTGTATGCTATCTCCGCTACTCTTTAACATCTACTCCGAACACATCATGAAAACAACCTTAGAAGATATTGACGAGGGAATACTCATCAACGGAGAACGGCTGAACAACGTAAGATACGCAGACGATACAATTATACTGTCAGATAACCTAGAAGGCCTACAAGCCCTAATAACACGCGTAGCAGAATCAAGCCAAAAATATGGTCTAAACTTTAACATACAAAAAACTAAATACATGGTCATCAGCAAGAATCCAATACCACCGGGACGTCTAATAGTTAACCAACTACAGATAACACGAGTTGAGAAATACACATATCTAAACGAACAATGGGATCACTCAACTGAAATAAAACAAAGAATTGAAAAAGCCAGGGCAGCGTTCATTAAAATGAACACAATATTCAAGAGCCACGACCTCTTAATACCAATAAAAATTCGTTTACTGAGATGCTACGTATTCGCAGTGCTCCTGTACGGGGTGGAATCTTGGACGCTGACCGAGGCTACTACCAAGAAGTTAGAGGCGTTCGAAATGTGGTGTTATAGACGCATCCTGAAAATCTCATGGGTCGACCGGATTACAAATAGAGAAGTACTGCGTAGAATGCAGAAAGACTGTGAAATAATCATCACTGTCAAAAAACGTAAAATGGAATACCTGGGGCACATAATGCGTAACGAACATCGATATGGCCTACTGCAACTCATCTTGCAGGGGAAAGTGAACGGAAAACGAGGCCCAGGACGTAGAAGAATATCATGGCTACAGAACCTAAGGAAATGGTTCTCTTTAACAACAACTCAACTTTTCCGTACAGCAGCCAATAAAGCTAGGATAGCCATGTTAATAGCCAACATCCGAAACGGATAGGCACTGCCAGAAGAAGAAGGTCATCATACAAAAATAAAACTCTACATATTCTACGGAAATGCTAAATTCAGAGAAGATATCACACACATCTAATTGAGGGTCTTTCTTTCTCCACTTGCGCAATCATGGTTTTGGTCCGGCTGGTTTACAGCTAAGGCTGCTTCGGTTTATTGTCACACAACTCTCAACCTTCTTTAAACTTTTGCACTCACGAACACACATTTGTAACATCCATATCGTCTTTACCACACACCTCACTTAATTGGCGGTAAAGTTCAATGAGCGTTTCACTACGCAAGAGGAGAAAACAGATCATTACACATTGTTCTTGAACACTAAGAGTCGCCATTTGAAGTATACAAATCAACACTTAATGCAATGGCTGCTGTCTATATTACAAATTCAGAAATATTTCTCGCGAATTTTATGCTATGAAAATAAATTTGGATACCTTAGAACTTAAGCGCACCTTGTACAACTCAATGTTAGTTGTATTTCTTTAATAGAAAATGTGGTGTATACAATTAAATGAAATCCAGACGCCCTAATTCTTAAAGCAAACGTTAATATACTTTTCTATCAACTACCTCAATTACAGTTTACCAAATATGTCAGTTACTAACTAAATTCAATTTTTGAATAATATGCTCTGACTGGGCTCACATTAACACAAGCCCCAAGAGTGTCAAATGTACAAACAGGCGAAATGCAAGTTTCCTAAAACTAAAAGAACTAAAATGTGCCCGCTGCATTGTTACCTCATGGATATAACATTCAAATATGTGTACCATGACTGGGGTAAGGCAGAATACAAATTTTCCCGCTATCATACGTTTGTTTCATAGATAGAGCAGCTTACTATTATGCATATCTCTAGTGCTTATAAAGGATAAGACCGCTATCATCAAAGATCATTCCGTATTTATTGTCTATGAGTACTAGGGTCCAAATGGGCGTAACGGGCAACTCAACCTCAAACCTTACTTACTTGTGGTACACCCTTTTAAACAACGGGGCTCTCTTGACTGAACATAAATTGTATGACATAGCAGGCTTACATGATAGAAAAGTCATATCCACACCCACTTTCAAACTGAGGCTCGTCTGAAAGCTCAAGGTGGCATCCAAACAATCAGATCCCGATAACATGGGCCAATCACTCACCCACCTTAAACATTTATTACGATTCCTGAGACTTAGAGAACCCTTAGAACGACCTTTGACATAACAACTTGAATAAAATTTGGATTTTGGAATATATGAGCTATAATGTAACCTCCATAACTTGTTCAAGCCTAAAATAAATGATTACAACCTAGAACTTCTCGGCGTGAGTGAAACTAGATAGAACGGCATCGGTGATATAACTATGATTTCGGGAAAAAAGTTATTATTCTCAGGAAACTCACTTAATACAGACCACGAGGGAGAGGTTAGTTTACTAAGCAGATATGCAAGTAGCATGTAGCAGAATTATCACAATGCGTTTTTACACACGTGTGAGAAAACTCACCATTATACGGTGCTACGCACCGACGAAAATAGCAAGTGAATAAGACAAGTCGATCTTTTACAATGCATTCATGCCAAAGTGAGCAGCGACAACACTGATGTACGACAGGATATGGGAAAGTAGTGATTAGAATAAATGAATACAAATGATAAATCTATTTGTTGACCTATGCACAAATCAACAATTGGTTATAGATATAACCTTATTTCCACTTATACGTATTTATAGGATAACCTGGATTTAACCAAGTTGATCACCTAGCTATAGGCGAGAAATAGAGGGGGTTTCTCTTAGATGTTCGCAGCCACCGAGATGCTGATGTCGTCAGTGACCATAATCTAGAACTTATTAGAACAAATAACAAATTATACCGACCAAAATTAAACCCAACTCGTCTACAACACCAAAACCCTATAAACAGGTAAATCTAGCACTCAAAAAATCTTAAAAAGACAGTCGCGACTTGGCAGATAAACTAGTACTTAAAGCTCAAGCCACAAAAACTAAGAAATAACAGAAAGCTATACAATAACTAAACAACTAATCAACAAGAATTTTATACACTGTCCAATCCTTAAAGATAAAGAATGAAACAAACTTTACTCTATTCATCAACATATTAATAGGTGGCATAAATATTTTAATGATATGTAGGATAAACCAGAGGAAAATCCAGAACTGCAACGGCACAACGAAACCAAGCTCCTAGTATTCCCTGAATAAGTACAGAGTCACCCCCAAAACGATAAATTGCACAAACCATATTAAACTTTAACGGCAATAAGGCATCTGGATCTGACACCTTTCCAGTAAACATACTTAAAACCTGACCTTTACTAACTTTCGATATTCTGCATTCGCTTATATTGAAAGCTCGAGTTTCAGAAAAAATCCCTGAACAGAAGAACTCGAGAAAGGAGACCAAACCATGTGATAGAACTGAAGAAAAATAACAATTTTAAATTCAATTATTAAGTTATTGACACAAATTGCATATACAAATAGCATCATACAGCTCCAAAAGGAGCAGAGGGTGCCCTTGCGGGCGTTTCACTGGCAAGTAGAAAGCGTATGTGTGGTGAGGTTGCGGTCTCACGCACTGTCTTGGGTCCGTCCAATTTCCCCGATTTTGTTGGTTAGAATCTTCCATTTTTTCTATTTTTTTGCTTTTTCTCATGTTCTTTTCCACGTTTATTTAGCCTACCTCTTTTTCTTTTTACTATTATAGTATAGTCTAGAGCTTGTCTTGTTATATTTTTGTTGACTTTCTGAGGGTGTAGCTAGCCCATTTCTATTCTTGTTTCTTTATTATCTTTTCAATTTTTTCTTTTGTTTATATTTATAGATCTTCATTAATAATTCCTTTAGAAATGTTCCGCATATAATTCATAGGTTATCTATTTATAAATGTTTGTAGATTTTGAGACACTTTCTTGCTGTATTTGCAGGTTTCTGTGCCATAGAGTACCATACTCTTTACTTTACTATGAAAGAGTCAAAGCTTTGTCGTTCTGCTAATATTTGTGGACACTCAGGTTTTGTGTAGTGTTTGGAAGGCATTTTGAGCTAATCTTATACGTCTATCTATGTTTTTTTCTGAACCGCCACTCGCACTTACTATAGTGCCTAGGTATCAAAATTCTTCAACTTCCTCAATTTTAACTATCGTTTTTTTTTTGCCTTTAACTTGCAGTTTTGTTTTATTCCTATTTATTTGTAGGTCTACTTTTATTATATTAATGGTTAACCCTGTTGTTTCCTCCTGCTTGTGTGTTTTGATTAGTTGTTATTAAACAGATGTCGTCAGCTAATTTTAAGTTTTCCGATTTATAAAACACGTTCTAATTAATACATATTTTCTTGTCTCTTGTTTTCTCGCTCTCCTTTAAATTATAATTTTTGGGGTTAGTTGTCTCTTATATTCTATGCGAGCTGTAGAGTTATCGTAAACTAATTTTATTTCTCAATGTACTTGTTTGGTATGCCATATTTATTTAGTATCTTCCACATTATTATTTATTATTATTCTGTCTATTGAGTCGAAGGTTCCTTTAAAGTTTGTGAAGGTGGCAAAAAATTTTTCATCCGTTTCCGCCGTTTGTTCTAGAATTATTTTCACATGGTCGACACAAATTATACTAAATAGAACAACTGGCCGCTTAGAGCCCAATCTAAGGAAAGAGCAGGCAGGTTTTAGACCACATAGATCCTGTATTGATCAGATAAGTACCCTACACTTTAGACTAGAATAATCTTGAGAATGACACTCGCCACTGTATCTCATCTTTATAGACTTTGAGCTACTTTTTAACAGTTTGCGTCATAGAAAGCACTCGTGGCAAAAAGGATGCTAGTAAAAAGAATTAACTTAGTTCAAGAACTTTATTATGGTACTACCTGTTGATTTAGCCATAAAAGAAGAGCAAAAGTGCCCGATTTCCCTAAAACCTTACCCTACTATTATTTAATCTGATCTTAGAGGAAGTTTTAACAAATAAAATGATCCACGGCGTGTGTAGAATTTCCATCAAATGTTAGAGAATGTATGTCTTTGTTTCGCACTTTCAAAGACATTAATAACAATTTCCAACAATTATAAGGAGAAGCATTCAAAATTGTACTAAAGATAAAAATTCGGAAAAGTATAGAAATGCGCATTAACATTCAATCAAATAACAGATTCTTCTATCAGACTGCAAAATAAAATAAGTTACTAGTTTTACCTACCTTGACTGCATTATAACCAATGTTGGAGAATCTCTACGTTATAAGTAGAATATAGAAAGCAAGAACGGCATTTCGTCTTCTAAACAACGTCAGTAATATGTCTCGCTGCCCCAATAACACAAAACTCTTTTTTTAATACGAATGTCAAATCTGCCTTGTTATAAGAATGTGAATATTGGATAGTAACAAATAAAAAAGCAAACCGCATCCAGCTCTTTACAAATGAATGTCTCCGAAGAATCCTGCGTATTTACTGACCAAATACTATTAAGGCGGCTTTACACGACGCTAGTAACTCGTACGAGTTACTAAAACCGAGTACTCACTTTTAGTACTTTCCTTGTGTAAATTGGTGTTCTGTATTCCAGTAGAGTACTCGCTGCTAGTATCCATGCCAGTCGAGTGAATAGAAAGCAATCCTATTTAGTGGAACGAGTTGGTTCCCTCACCAATACTTCTCTCACACAATACTCGACTGTATGACGTACTAGCACCGTTGGAGACCGATTACACGATTCGAGTAACGGGTACGAGTGGTTAGTTTAGTGCTACTGAAGTGGTTGATAGTGCGTACCACGTATTTTGCAATAGTTTATCGTAGCGTGTAGCTTTAAAATTTGTGGAAATGTATAATTATAAGAACAAATCGGCCCGTGAATCAGCTTTATTAAGAATTGTAAAAGAAATGAATATATCTGATTTTGGTGTTGCTGGGGCAAAAAATAAAATTAAGAATTTAAGATCAAGATATAATCAAGAGCTTGTTAAAATTAAGAAATCCGAACACTCTGGAATGGGCACCCAAGAACTTTACAAGCCAAAAATTACGTGGTTTGTGGTTATGCACTCATTTATGAAAATCGTTGACAAAAAATGTGAAAGCTACAGTAACATGGTAAGTAATATATTTATTTTTTAAATTTTACTTTATAATTCGGTTCACAATTAACATAATATTTTAATATATCATTCGATTTTTCCAAGAAAGTGATCCTTCATTCCTGAAGTACTGTATATATTTGTCTCTTAATTGTCTTGTAATCTTAGATGAGTGGTTACTTCCCATGCGTTCAATCGACTGCAAACTATTCATTTCCTCCCTTCATGCTCCCGGAATAATTGAACCATGCTCAATATCTTCTTCATCTACTGATACTCTAGGTAAATAAACGTTTGCGGTCGTACATCTTAACCAATTGTGTAAAATGCAGAAAGTACGAACTATCTTGTCAACAGTTGTAAGTGTGCAACCTATTGGTTTCTCAATGACTCTAAATCTGCTGGCTAGTATCCCAAAGGCGTTTTCAACTATCCTTCTAGCTCGGGATAATCTATAGTTAAATATTTTTTGTTCAATTGACAACTGAATGCGCGAAAATGGTTTGAGTAAATAGGATTTTAGTGGGAAGGCATCGTCTCCAACAATAAATCCTCCATTCGGCAAAATGTTGTTCTCCAAAGCTGTAGAAATAGGACTTTGAACAAAAACCCCTCCATCCGATGCCTTTCCATTACATCCTACGTCAATGAATCGAAAATAGTAATTCCCATCAACAATAGCCAGTAAAATGATGGCGTTTTGCTTTTTATAGTTAAAATATTGGGTACCGCAATGGGGAGGAGCACGAATGTTGATATGTTTCCCATCGATTGCTCCGTAGCACCCTGAAAAATTCCAACGAGTATTGAAATCGCGTTCTATAGTTTTCCATTCCTCTCGAGTCTCTGACACCTGTGAAACAAAGAAATGTCATATGAAATTTAATTTAATACTATTAATAAGTTTAGTTTAGTTGTAATAAATATAATTATTACTTTGCAGAATGACGTAGAACCACACGATGAGGAAACATCGCAAATGCTTCAAGAGGTATCTCAATGGAAAGAATCTCAAACCCAAGAGGGCTCTCTAGTCCAAGAGGAGTAAGACATTCAAGAGAAATCAAGGCAAGGGAGAAAAAATAGTCTGTGGGAAAATCAACTGAACAAACAGACTCATGCCACAAGTCCCGGATCTGCACCAAAGCGTAGAAAGTTATTAAATATCAAAGTGAAAGAAGTTGCTTCATGTGTCAGTGATCTTAAGAACTTGGCCGGGTCTCTTTTGAATGCTGAAGACGAGCAATATGATGAATTCCAACTTTTTGGTCTCAGCGTTGCAGCCCAACTAAAAAAAATCCCTTACAGATGCTGTATTGGCGCAGAGTAAAATACAGGCGCTATTTTTTTTAAGGTTACATTTATTGCTAGATCAACAAATACAATTTTGTTATACATAGCAGTGATGTTGTATAAATTATATACATGACTTTGATTACATAACATAAGGAGACTTCTAGCTGTCTCAGCAAACATTTCAGTGACTGTTTCATTAATTTTCACGATCGGTTAATATAATGTCCTGAGGTAGTTGACGTTTGAGTCTTGTGTGTATCTTTGTTCGAAAGAGTTCATAATGAACCGCACCACTACACGCACTTGAGTTGATTATAAACTTTTGCACTTTTTTAATGTAGTCTTCAATGGGCATGATTCCTAATTCTTGGTGTAGCTGTGTGTTCCGAATGTACCAGGGCGCGTTGACTGCAATTCAGCACTTTGTTTTGGAACCTCTGTATTTTGCGTAAGTTGGTTTGAGACGTGTTGCACCATATCGGTGATCCATATAGTATTAGTGGTCGTAGCAGGGTTTTGTATAACAGCATAGTGCATTCAATTTTAGGGAAGATTTACGGTTAATTAGTGGGTACAGCTGTTTGAGTCTGGCATATCCCTGGATTAATTTCTGGTTAATGTGAAAGCCCCAACTCAGCCGTGTGTCCAGGTAAATACCGAGGTATTTGACTGCTGAATCGTTGGATTTCCACGGTATTGGTTTATTATTAATGTGAACTAGGTTGGGATTCGTGATTCGTCTAAGAGTAAATATTTTTGCTTGGCATTTATCTGGGTTTATTTGGGTATTCCACTGTTGAAACCAGCGAGAAAGCTGGTTTGTGGCTTGTTGGAGAGCTTGTACTGCTTCGTCCAATGACGATGCTTGAGTGAAGATGGCTGTGTCATCCGCAAAGGTGGCGAGAGTTGCCTTAGTTTCAGGCAGGTCAGAGGTGTAAATGGAGAATAGGACTGGACCCAGGACGCTGCCCTGCGGAACACCTGCATGGATATTTTTGGTTTGTGATAGCGTGGAGTTCACTCGTACAGCAAAGGTTCTGTTTTCGACAAATGAGAATAAAATGGCTTTTAGGTAGGGAGGCATGTCAATATTTAGGATTTTAGCTTTAAACCTTCAAGCCACACTCTGTCAAAGGCCTGTGAGATGTCTAGAAATAAGGCCGCAGTGTAGACTTTGTTTTCATAGCCACGCTCGATAAGTTCGCTTATACGTTGTATTTGATGATATGTAGAGTGGCCTTTTCTAAATCCGAATTGAAAGGTAGGGATTGTGTTTTGGTTTTCAATAACGGCATTTAGTCTAACTTGAATTATTCTTTCCAGCAGTTTGGATAGGGTGGTGAGAAGACTTATTGGCCTATAACTACTTATTTTTGTTTTGTTTTTGCCCGGTTTTGGAAACATTAGAATTTGGGCATGTTTCCATGTTAGAAAGTAGCCTAGCCTTAGGCAGGCATTAAAGATTGTGCTTAGGCTGGCTAGGGCTTTCTTGGGAAGGTGCTGGAGAATAGAATTTGTGAGTAGATCATGTCCGGGAGACTTTTGGTTGAGAGTGTGTCTATGTGAGTTTTAAGTTCCTTGGGGAGGTGGGCTTAATTCTATCGGGGTGCGGCACGTTTGTTTCAATGCAGGTTATCGTGTGGTTAAGGTGTGTTGGAGTGCAAGTGATGATAGGAGTGAAGGTCCTTTCAAGGTGTAGGGCGAAAGCGGAAGCTTTATCTTCATCTGTTATGTAGTTGTCAGTGCCTGTGTCGTTTGTTAGTGTAGGCATTTCATCTCTTTGGTTTAGGATCTTTTGGTTGTTTTCCATAACCCCTGTCCCCTGGGCTAAAGTTGGCTATGTGTTGTTGATAGGTGTTGACTCTGAGTAGATCGAGTTCTCTTTAATCCTATGGGCAAGGTTGTTTAGTCGGTTTTTGATTGAAGGACTTCTAGTTCGTTGCCATTCACGCCTGAGTTGACTTTTCTCGTTGATTAGGTTAATTAGATGCCTCGGAGGGTAATTGTACTCTGGTAGGGCTGTTACACGCGCTGGTGTGCATGCTTGTCGTGCACTATCGCTAATCAATGTGGTGAGATTGGCAATCGTTGCGTCAATATCTTCTTGGTTATGGATATTTGTGGGGCATGATATTTTGTTTTCTAGTATTTTTCAAATTGATCCCAGTTCATTTTGCCGTTTATTAGCTTCGGTACTGGTTGTTTCGGTACTGGGTTATTTGTAAAGGACACTAAGACAGGAATGTGGTCTGAGTTGAGTTCGGTTATGACTTGTTGGTACAGCGGCTTGTTAAAATTCTTCTGCAGAACTATGTCAAGTATGTCTGGCTCGTGGTCTCTTCGATACGGGTAATAAGTGTACTCGTCCGGTGCTAATATCTGAAAGGAATTTGCTGTTGCCAAATTCTCTAACTTTTTACCCTCAGGGTTGGATGCTCTGCAGCCCCATAAGGTATGTTTGGCATTTATATCACCAATGACCAATAGCGGCTGATTTGTATTAAATATTGTTTGTATGTCTTCGGGTACTAGTTTTTATTTGGCTGCCTGTAGGCGCTTGCTACTGTTACTGTACTATTGTCATCAAGTGTAACTTGGACGGAGGTCATTTCAATATTTAAATTAGGGATGTCGGGCAGTCGCGTATGCTTAAACCTTCTTTATTAGAATTGCTACCCTCCTGACGCAATCGGGGCGTTCCGGTCCTTTCGATAGACGTGGTAACCTGGGATATTAAAGCTGGTTGTGTCGTCTAGGTGCGTCTCAGTAATGCAAGCGATGTCTACTTTGTGTCTAGCTAGGAAGGCAATGATTAGGGATCGTTGGTTTTGGAGCCCATTAGCATTCCAGTTGAGGATTGTTAAGCACTGAATTGGTTTTGGTTGGTTATGGTCCATTAAAGAGCATGGGTAGGAGAGTATTTGTGATAAACGATTTAATTTGATCGAGGTGAGGTGTGAGTAGTTCAAGGAGGAGCTGTATAATGTTGTTGGCTGGGTCTGATTTGATGGTGTTGTGATTAAGTCCACTTTGGGTTCTGCTTGCATAGGTCTGTTCGTTGTTAACTTCCGAATTTCGGAAGTAGTTGGGTTTTGGGGTGGGGATCGAGGTTTTGGTACGTTGCCGCAGTAATTTAATATGGTGGGGACAACCGCGATAATTTGCACTGTGGCCTCCTCCACAGTTTGCACATTTTGGTGGGTCATTGGGTCGTTTTTACATTCTGTATGTTGATGGTCGCCTGCGCATTTGACGCAGGTATATTTTTGAGTGCAGTAGTTTTTGGTATGTCCATACTGCTGACATCTATAGCATTGGGGGATGATCTTGGATTTTCTTCTTTCTTCGACTGTTACTATAGAGTAGAATATTGCTTTTAACGTGAATATACGTTTTGCTTCTTCGTTTTTGGTGAGGTCAACTGCGCAGACTGGCAGCGGTTTTTTCTTTTGTGTACAGTCGTGCTACTTTTAGAACTGGAATTTTATTGGTTATGAGTTCGTTTTGATTTCCTGGTCTGTTAAGGAAAGTGGTACATTTTGATGACTACTGATAAGGGTTTATCGTTGGGATTTTGGTAAGTGTGGTACTGTATTTGGTTATCACTGTAGAATTTAGTTAATTTCCGATAATCTTCGTCTTTTGTTAAGTTTATTCGTAGTGTGGATACGTTGTAGGTAGTTGTGAACGCACCAGTTGCGTGTTTTTGATGTCTTCTACAAGAGCTTGGTGATTAACTGCATTGGGCAGATAGATTGGTGGAATTTTAATTTTGTCGTATCGGGTTGGTTATTTTCTGTTTCTTCTTCAGAAGATTGTTTATCGGTTAGGAAGTTTCCAGGTGTGGCGGAAGATAGTATTTATTGTTTTCTAGGAGGTTTTGAGCTGTCCATGCATAACGTTTTTGAACTTCATTTATAGGTGGTGATAGATCGCCGAATTTGCGCTTTTGTTGCGCTGTTTGATCCATTTTAATTGCATGGGTTGCAATTTTTATTAAAATATATTAAAATAAAATCAATTTTAAACTTACTGCGTTTGTAAAGAGTTGATATAGCTAAGGTCAAGCGTATCGTACTGTTATCGGACGGCGTACGTGACATCCGAACCGGTTCACTGCTCGTACTCGACTCAGGCGCTATTAACAAGATACAGACTAAAAAGTATGAAACAAAGTAACTTGCGCACAGAAATTCCTTTGGCGAGCAGCAGCACGAATTCATCAATATTTTCTCCACAATCTATTACCTCATACGGCTATGAATCGTCATATGATATACAACCACAAGAAGCTTTACCAATGGTTGATCATAATGCACCAAAAGAAACGGACTTTATAGGACAGGCTCTATCAGAAATTCATGATTTGTGAGGCACAATAAATAGTCATTAATTATACATTATATAATTATGTTATAATATATACATTTCATGTTTTATAAATCAAAACAAATTGTCATTACGTACATATTATTAGATATGAACGGTGCGGGGAAAAAGAAGGTAAGCCATCTAAAGTTACATTTTAACATTTAAAATTTGCAATTTTTACTACACAGAACGATCAGTCCATTTTTGGGAACATAAGAAATAGTAGATGGCTTACTTCTTTTTTTCCTTGCGCTCTCTCGTATGCTAATTCGAAAAACAAATACTTACCTTAAAAAACTCTTTTAAGACATCGAAAATTGCATCGCAGACTTTTAGTACAAATTTTGAAATAGCAGGTCTTGAAACACGGAAGCTATTTCCATTTGCAAGGTATGAGAGGGTTATTTCCAACTTTATTTGGCTGAATGTAGCTGCTCTCATTGTTGTATCGGTTCGTTGTATTCGTGGCGATATTTTCTCGAACAGTAAATTAAAAGAATCTGGAGACATTCGCACACAATTTCGGCATTTATCCTCTAAAGCCAGCTCCTTCAGAAGCGTACTTAAGGCCCCACGCGCGGATCTTCTAGCCAGCCAATTTCGTACCCATATTCTTGTTGGCACATTTTCTTCCGATTCGATTATTTCCATCAATTCTTCGCACAATAATTTAATACACGTCTTAAAACACTTCTTGATCAAAGACTTTCTGCATATAGTGCTCATCTTTGCAAGAACATAAAACAAAAACTCGACTACTGGAAATTTCCGCTAAACCGAGTGGCGTCTACACGTTAAACACCAATTTTAGCGTATAGACGCCTCTATCCTTGTGAGACACTCGCCTCCAGTACTCACTTCAGTGACTCGTACGAGTTACTAGCGTCGTGTAAAGCCACCTTTAACAATCTAGACCTGTGGAGATATATAAAAGAAGAAAACATGAATATCCAGATAAAATGCTAGGAATAGAAAAGGATAGGCCACAATTTATAAACACTTATAGTTAGTATCCCAAGAGAAATCCTCAAATAGAATCCGCTAGGAAGTAGAGGGAGGGACCTAAAAGCCATCCCTTAATTAAATAAGCTAAAAACAAGAGAGCGCGACAGCCGCGACGTAAAGGCTTCGGCCTGCCAGACTAACGCGCGGCGGGCCTTGGGTTCGACTCCCAGGTCAAAATAACGGCAAACATCGAGCGCTCTCCGGCCATCATACAAACACCTTTGGCGGTCGTAAAGTACATTCTCCTTCTTCTAACGGGTCAGACTAGCCACCTGCCCGGGGTACGCCCAACATGGCTAATAGTACTACACGAAATGTGTAGTTAGAAACAGGCTAATAGCCTATATAAGAGTAGAAGAAGAAGAAGAAGAAGAAAAACAAGAATAGGTCTTGTAAGGAACTAAAAGCTTTCACTACAAACAAGACTAAATAGAAGCTCTGTTCTAGTGCTACCAAATTAAATCTCGGTGAAAAAGACACTCATAAGCGCCTTCAACGCCAATTACCCCAAGACTTAATTTAAATACTGTATATAAACTTATAACTGTTCAACGTTGAAACTTTACGATTTATCTATCACTTAATACTCACTTGTAATGCATTTGCTATGTCTATTTTTATTGTATTATAATATTATGTTACAGATCCAGCTTTAATTATGAAAAAAAAATTAATCATTTGCTACTTCCGTAATGTCTTTTATATATTGGTCACGTTTATATTCAAAGACACTAAGCTTATTTTTATTAACTCTTTTACGATTTTGTGTAATGTGTCATCCATTTATAAATGAGAAAAGATATCTTCAAACATAGTAATGTTCGCCAGATACAACTTTTGAATCAAGAGTTCTTTTTTAATAATTCCCTGATCATTTATTTGGCCACTTAAACACAATACTTTCAGTAAAACGTATACGAAAAGCACCATAGAACGTCTTTTTTATTAACTTCGCTTGTCATACTTTTTCGTTCATTCCAATTTGCATAATTTTTTTTTGACTTTTTGCATAAACTGTATGTGACGTTTTAAACAACAGAAATATCTGGGGGCACGGCAGTGCCCCCGCCAAGTCGAGCACAGCCGTACCATTCTTTTCTCGAAGACACTCATGGCAATTTCAACCCCCCTGTAACTTCGTTGTGGATAAACCTAGAAGCCTGAATTTTCAGTAACCAAGAGGAAAAAATTTATGACAAAGTTGTTAAATAGGTGCTTCCATAGATAGTAACTAAAATAACTGATGACTTGGTTTTACATGGGATCTCACAACTTTTTGCGGTGGAACGACTGCGTTGTGAGACTTGCATTTTTGTATATTTTATATTTTTGCTGGGTAGCTTTTTCCACTATCAATTTTTGCATCCTACGAGGAGACTTTTTGAAATTTTCGATATTCTTGAATCTGGCGACTAACTAACATGACATTTGGTAAGTTTCCGTTTCTACTTTGTAGAGAAAATTTTTTTCTTTTTTTTTACCTGCTACTGCAAATTGTATACAGTAATAGATTCATAGGTTTGCATACAAAACAAAAGCCAAGCTCTTGATGAGTGCCTGTAGTATTTAGGGCTTCTGAAAATAAACCTACAGTTTACAGTGTTTCCATCACAGCTAACGTACGTGAATAACATTATTTAGCATTTCCTTTGGTGTTGTTTTCCAGGCTGCCTGTTGTATTACTGCTGCTATTATATCCTTATCGTTTTTTAAAGATATATCTCCATTTAATTAGGTTGAAAGTAACCGAAAAGCACAATCAAAAAGAAAATTGCAAGCAACAAACATCCCTAAGACAAAAGGAAGCTCATTTGACTAACAATAGATCTCAAAAATTTAATTTCTAATACAAGGAACAATTTGATCCAAAACTATCTGAAGCATTTTTTACCTATCGAGGCAACAGCCACTGCTAGATATATCACCGATACGACTAGAAAACGAGCTGGACTAGAGGTAACCTTGACAAAGCTGCCGCCTTTGCAAACACTTAACCTAGATGTTTAGCCCATTTGAATCGCAACCAACTACAACTGACAAAGACGACATTCGACAAAATCTCGTCGATGCAACCTTTTAATTGTATCTACAAATTCAACCTTCTACAATAAACGACATTAAGGCAACAATTATTTCAGATTTGAATTCAAATAAAGCGTCTAGTTACTATTTACTCACGGGAAAAGTTCTTAAAGAATTACCAGAGGAGGACTTCAAATACATTACCTATGATAACAATACAATACTTTCCCGAACAATGAAAGGTTGCAACAATCATATTGATACTAAAACCCTCTAGCCTTCTACCAATATAATCAATGTTTTTTGGAAAGCTATATT
Organism: Sinelater perroti; assembly: GCA_036346155.1. NCBI lineage: Eukaryota > Metazoa > Arthropoda > Insecta > Coleoptera > Elateridae > Sinelater > Sinelater perroti. Next base: position 143,916 of record JARFIY010000093.1, read on the forward strand.
TGCAGAAACTAATGCCTACAGTTCTGGAGAATAACATCATTCCCAATCATTAATTTAATTTTCGCAATTCATAGAGTTGTAGGTATAATATTAAAAAACTTCGAAAATAAGAGATACTGTTCAGTCGTATTCCTTGATGTCGTGCAGGCCTTCGACAAGGTATGGCGCGAAGGTTTGTTATTCAAAATTAAACAGTTGCTGCCATCAGATTTTTCTGCAGTACCTAAAGCTTGGCTCGCCAACAGACACTTCCTCGTTAAGTACAGGGATTCTTTCACTTCTTTATTCTCAATCAAAGCTGGTGCCCCCATGAAAGCGTATTTGGTCCACTCCTATATCTACCGTAAACTGCTGAACTACCTACCTCATCAGGAGTTGTAGTCACTACGTTTGCTGATGACACAGCAATTCATTCATCGCATTCCGATTCGAATATGGCATCTAGTTATTTACAAAAGTCTGTTTGCGCAACATAGAAACATAAAAAATAACATATTCACATAAATGAAACTAAATTAGTGTATGTAACTTTTGCGACAAGAAGAAGCTCACCCGTTATATTAAAAACCAGATAAATACCGCAAAACTGTAATATCAAATACTTAGGTATGTATTTAGAAAGGCGTCTTACGTGGAAAACACTTATTTGTACTAAATGAAAGCAGTTGAGTTTAATGATTCAGCAGAAGTGCTGGCTAATTGGTCGCAAATCACAAAATATTACTTTATAAATCGATCATATGTCCTGTTTAGTACTATGAAATAGAACTACGGGGAAATGCAAGCAGATCAGACATCGATATGACTAAAAGATTTCAATCAAATTAGACCCATGATTCGTTTCAAACGAGGTACTACTTCAGGACCTAGGTATTAGTACGGTAAACAAGGAAATACAGAAGGGCAGTGTTTGCTATCATGACAGAATAAGTGTTCACCATAATTCGCTGGTCGAGGATCTATTAAATTTTGACAATAAAGAACCCAAACTTAAAAGATTTAAGCCTACGAACCTACCAAATCGTTTGTATAAAATGTACTGTAGTGTTTCCTAATATAAAATGTCAAACCAGTTCCTGAATGAAAAAATCATCATTTGACTGTAAGATAGCTTTCTGAAGATGTTGTTATATCATAACGTTTTTGATTTCAAATGTTTGTAAAACTCAGCAATCATTATTCGTGAGCTTTTCCATAGAAATTCAACAAAAGTTGCTCCATAAGCACCGCATACTACAGATATGTCACCATGCAAATTTTTCCTATTTGATCGATTAAAAAACAGTTTGAGGGGCGCGATTTGACTTAGTTAAATCAATAAACAAAAATCAAAGGAGGATATAAAGGAGTTTCTGCACCTGAGGCTGTCCTCCTTCTATCTCCTGTTTCTTTCTGTCTTCCCACTCTCTGTCTTTTAGTTCTCTACTTTTCATTGCTTCGTTTATGTCGTTCCTTTACGATCTTTGTGGTCTCCCTTTTCTTTCCATTCTGCTACCTTCTTTATCCATCTATTTTTCCTTTTATTATTTTGCCGTATAACAGTCCAATACTCGAAATTATTCTTACGCCTCTGTAGTACATGTATTTTCTTTTGTTGCCTTTTTTAAACATAGAGGTTATACACGCTTCCGTCCATTCATCTGGTAACTTCTCTCCAGTTGCCGCTTTCTGGCATATTTTTTAATATCCGGTGTCATTTTCCTGATCCGTACTTGATCATTTCATTTACTATACCTCCCGGACCTGGTGACTTGTTGTTTTTTAGTGTTTTTATAGCCTTTCTCCCTTCTTCGTTACTTATTTCTATCTGTTCACTATTTATTTTGGACTTTCTCTACGTTTCTTGGAACTGTTTTTTATCTTTTCTATCCGTTAGTAATAATTTATAGTACTCTTCCCATTGTTTTTCTGATATATAGTGAGTATGTTTTAATGCTTTTATTATTTTTTAGGATTCTGTAGTCCGTGTTCCGCCTACGTATTGTTTAATGTTATCACATGTGTTTTCCATTTTTCGTTTTTTTTCTCTATATATTATTCTTTTCGTTTCCGTTTTTCTCTCTGTATCTCTATAAGACCTCGTTCAGTTTCTGTTTAGCCATTTTTCGTATAGGGCCTTTTTTCTTTTATCTGCTTATTGATCTTCTTCCTGATCCGATTTTTACAATATTTGTCCTGATTGCCATTTTTTTCTAAGGCTTCTAGGGCTGCTTGCTTAATGACTTTTTTACTTCATTATGTTATTCTTGAATGTTAAATTCTGTATGTTTTCCATTTTGACTTTTTTTATACAGACGTCTTACTGGAGTCGTCTTGTAGCAAGCGAATTTTAAACGTTTTTTCTTTGTTTGTTTCCTTAGGCGTTTCTTTTTCCTCTCCATTTTTTCCTGTTTATTTTTTTTGTCTTAAACCATGAAACTTGGCTCCTCTTTTAACCCTTGCGTCCTTTATTATGATTATAGTGTTGTGTTTTACTATAATGTAGTCTATTATAGATTTTAATTTGCGGCTGAATCAATATGAATTTATGTATTTCCTTGCTTTTATAGAACCCGGTTGTTATGTTGAAGTCATTTAGTTCGTGCATTTCCATTAGCCTTTCATTATTGTTAGTGGTCTCTCCTCTCCAAATCTTCCTACCCTATTGTCATTTTCTTTTCTTTCTGTTCTTTCATTTAAATTTTCCGTAATTATGGTTTCTTGATTGTTCTTCACTTTCCTTATTTTCTCTTTTAAGGTTTCCATAAATTGTTATTTTTCTTATATTACTGTTATCTGTTGGCCCATATGCTCTGAGTATTACTGTCTCTTTTCCGAAGATTGTCAAATTTACTTTTATCAATTTCTCGTTAGCAGGTTCCCACGTGGTGATTTTTCTGCTCCATTTTTTGCTTATCAATATCCTTACTCCCGATTTTGCTTTTTCTTTCTTTTTTACCCCACCCAACAGTCGATCAATTCACTTATCTGTTCTGTTCTATTTCCTTTTTTGTTTGTCTCGTATGTTATTAAAATATCTATGTTCATCTCTTTAAATTGTTGAGTTACTAGAGTATTTTTGTATCTCCACCCTTGGACATTTTAGGTTCCAAATCTAAGTTTTCTGTATTTGTATTTTTGTCTTTAGCTGAGATTTAAGCATAAGGTTGCCATTTGTCTTGACGTAGTGCATCCAGTAGGGCTCCCTTCTCTAAAGGTGTGGATTTCCACCCGGAAATAGTTCCTTTCTTCTGACTTTTTATACTACCTTTTGACGTTAGCATTTTCCATTTTTATTTTACGTGGTGCAGGGTGATAACTCCTGACGCCACAACACTACTCGTTTACCCGGGCTTGAGAATGGCAATAGTACCAGAGAACTACTCAATCCATCCCCCGGTACTACATGCGGAGTTAAATCGAAGGAGGTATTGATTTACAATCTGCTTACATAGCAATAAGTAAATTAGCTTAACAAGTTACAGTGAAGGAAGAAGTAATCCAGTGATTACACTCCGAATTAATTACTACTTATGTAATTTGTTTTACATATAATAATTAATAAGTACTGCTATGGATCCACATCTGTAGTCCATCTTCTGTTTAGTCGTCTTCGTACTGGTAGGGAAACATTTAAAGTTCTAGCTTCTTCGTTTGGATGTCCAGGTAGGTTGTTTAAGTAGGTACTGGTTAGGTTGTCGATTACCTCTTCTACAATGGATATGCCTGAGTCATCATATAAGCTTTGTTCTTGACATACTAAGGGGCATCGAATATAATCCTTAGTATTTTGAAGTATAGCCTTTGGATAATTTTTGTATTTGAAGGTTTAGCACCATCCCAAAGTTGAACTCCGTATGTCCAAATAAGTCAGATTATACATTTGTACAGGAGAATTTTGTTGTCAGTTGTTAGTTTCGACTTTCGGCCGATTAATAAATTTATCTATCGTAGCTCAAGATTGATTTGTATTCTCTTGTTCATGATGTGTGCTTTCCATGTTAGTCTGCAATCCAATGTTAATTCTAAATATTTTATTATATTTTTCACAGGAAGTCGGATACCGCTTATTGTTACTTCAGGGTCTATTTGTAAATTTGACCTAAGCTGTTTCAATTAGTTTACTGATACTCGCCACTTGCCGAACCAGTCTTCGACGGGTTAAGGCGGTGCTGGAGGTTAGCTGACGCCACTTGTCGGTTTTCGTTTGTAGCGATTAAGGCAGTATCGTCCGCAAAAGTAGCGATTTAAATGCTGGCTATTGTTGGAATGTCGGCAGTAAAAGTCGGTACAGGAAGGGTTTCAGCACACTACCTTGTGGCACTCCTGACTTGATGGGATGATATGTGGATGTTTCCAGATTAAATTTTGTTTGGAAATAGCGGTCGGGTAGATAGGAGTAAGCTTTAATTTGTATAATAGTCCGGTATGCCATACGCGGTAGAAAGCTTGCTTTATGTCCAAGAAGGCGGCAGTGCATAACCTCCTCCTCAAGACCTTTCAGTATTTCATTCACTATTCTGTGCGTTTGTTGAATTGTTGAGTGATGCTCTCTGAAACCGAACTGGTGCGATGGTACTATTTCATTCAGATCAACTGCATGTGTAAGCCTATTCAACAAGAGTCTTTCAAATATTTTGTACATAGTTGGAAATAAGCTAATGGGTCAGTGTGATTCAGCATCTTGTGGTGTTTTACCGGGTTTGTAGATCATAATTATTTGCGCGAACTTCCAAGTTACTGGGTAGTAAGCTAACATTATCATGCCATTATAGATGGTGGTCAGTAACACTATTGCTACCCTGGATAGTTGTTTAAGTATTAGAGGCAAGATTAAGTCAAACCCAGGAGCTTTATAGTTTTTTCCTTTAGATATTTCGTGTTTCACTTCCGCCAGGGAAAAAGGTTTAATAGGCAACGTCATTGGGCAAGGACTGTCCAAGGAGTTCTCGATTTCTTGATCGTTATTGTTGTTGTTTGCCTGAGGTGGACTAAATACTGTTGAAAAATGCTCTACAGAGATGGTTGCCTTTTCCTGTTTAGTTTTCCTCCAACTACCGTCTTGTTTTCTTAAAGGAGGGATATGGGCGACTAGTTTTTTGAATTTTTTCGTCGCGTTCCAGATAAAACGGTCCACTTTTGATAACGCAGTAATATAGTTTTCAAATGTAGTATTTTGGATTTCTTGCAACGCTGACTTTAGTTGTCTTGTAAGTCTATTGTATGTGTTTCTAACAATAGGATTTTGACTTCTTTGCTATTTGCTTCTGGCTCTCCTTTTTTTTGCAACAAGTTCGCCAATATGTATGGGTGTCTTGTTTGTGGTATTCGCATCTCGACTTGTCACTGGGGTAGATTTCTAAGATGGTTCTTGTATTACACAAGTGATGTGGTTTGCCGCAGCATCAAGATCGTTAGGATGTTTCAGGTTGAGATTGGTATTGAGATGTTCGTCGATGTAAGTTCTAAAAGCATCCCAATCTGTTTTAGCTGAAACGAGCTTAGGAGCATCGGGTAGGCAAATGATGTGCGTACTTAGCATTATGGAAATGTGATCAGAAAAGAGATTCCAATTTAATGTTATATTAACATAGTTTGGTAAGATACCTTTAAGGGGGTATTATAGTCTAGCCGGTCCAAAAAATCGATATTTTTTATTTAACGTTTTCTTAAAGTTTGGGGTCTTGAAATGTGCCTGTAAAATGTTACAATGAAATTTGTCAAATCTGTTTCGGAGGCTATGGTATATGACGAAAATTATGTTATTGAAAAAAAATGCCTTAGCTACGTAAAAAAGCTGCTAAGAAACAACAAAGGCATCGATGTAAAAAGAACAGGGAAATTGACAGGAGCTATTATAAATGAATTAAGTACGTACTACGGCTTGGCATATACGGAGAAATCCAGAGTCAGTAGAAGAAAACTTTAAAGGCGTTTTTCTCGAAACGACATTTATCAAGTCGGGCGTGTATTTTTCTCACAAACTACTGGGCCGAACGTTTTACATACATAGTATACATATTTGGCTATCGTTCGCACCTTCAAATTGTATGTATATCTGTTTACAATTACTATTTTGTTCGAACCGTAATATGTGAAATTTTTTAGTAAAAATCGGAATATTTATTTTCAAGCGCCCCCATTTTGTCAGTTTTTTTCAAATTATTTATTAGAGGTTCGAATGATAACCACATGTCTACAGAATTAAATAAATAGAGAATCGTTTATTTTAGATGACGAGGAAAGCGACAGTCACTACGCCCGATAGAAACAAAATTTCGCGACATGACCTGTGTGTTTATATATACCTCGCACAGTTTGCTATAAAAATCCATATAAAATTTTAGATGTTACTTTAAATATGATTAAATATGAACACAAAATTTGAGATCAGTAGAACTAACCGTTTTTTGTACAATTATTTCAAAAGAATCATCTATAAAACGGGCGTCTAGACTATAATACCCCCTTAAGCACGAAAAAGTCGATTCAATGCGGCACATTCTTTTGGTCTGTCGGCCAATGGGTTGGTTTTCTAGTAGAAAGATACGTGCAATTTTTGTGATTGATGGCCCCCAAGAGATTTCTACCCTTGGTGGTAGTAAGTCTTGATCCCCAGTCTGTGTGCTTGGCATTCCAATCGCCTCCTATTATAAATCTGTTTCCTAGCTGCTGAAAAAGTGCTTCATATTCTTCAGTTGAAATTGTATTTATCAAAGGACCACCGCTGTCCACTGATATGGGTAATTGTTGCTTGGAATTTATTTGTTTGATTTTTAGGTATGTCATGGTGCTTTATGGTGTTGCGAATAATGATTGCAGCGACATCATAGGCCGTTCCATCAGGATGATTATTGTGATAAATTGTATATTGTGGTATTTGTAATACTGCCCTTTCGGTAAAATGTGTTTACGAATTTTATTGTATTGGAGAAAGTTAATTAATTCAGTTTTATGGTTGATGAAACCATTTGGTTTCCATGAACAAATACAAATTGAAGAAAGATCCATTAATTAGCGATTTTGTTTATGACGGTAGACAGCATGCTTAATATCATACCGTTCTGATTGATAAGTTGAGTGAACATTAACTTGAATGAATTGAGAAAAGTGTTCAGTTGAGTTTTTTAAGTTCCGCAAAGTAGTTCCTTGTAGTGCTCCAGAGTACGACTGATTGGTTCTTATACCCTGCTGCATATTCCCTGTAAGTTGCGATGTGGGACGGTTTAGAGTTTGATGGTTTATATTTGTAGGCCTACCTCTTGCCTTTTGCAAATCACTGTAGTCTGTACATTCTTTATAGTTGGCTGTATGACTGCCTTCACAGAGTGCGCATTTAGCTGGCGTATCGCTAGATTTTTGGCATAATGCAGAATTATGGTTTTCTCCGCATTTCACACATTTGTAGGGTCTTGTACAGTACGATTTTCAACGGCCGTACATTGGGCATCTTGTGCATTGTATAATGCTTTTCTTTTTATTTAGCGATTCTACTTGGATTCGTATGATATTTAGGAATTTAAGATCGTACAGATCTTTGTTATTTGGTTGTGGTTCGAGGTCAACATAGAATAACATTAAAGGTAATTTTCTGACTCGCTGTCTTATGTTTATAATATTGCGGACTTTATGACCTTTTGTTATCAGGTCTTCTTTGATTTCCGATATAGGAATCGAGTAATGGAGATTAAAAATTACTATTCTGTAAGCTCTATCATTTTTCATTTGGTAGGTATGATGAACAATTTTTTCAGAATTTAAGTTACAAGTTTTCTGTATGTACCTGGAATGTTACCATTAAGTTTAATAGTATCGTTAGCTAGAGCTTTAGTTTGACAAGTTTCTTCTGGTGTGACTTGGAACAGGCTTTCAGTCATATTTTTAAAATCTTCTACTCCATAGATAAATATTGCTGAAGGATTTGATATTTTCGGTGATTTTTCATTTTTATTCATAGGTGTTTCAACAGTTTCATTTGTTAGAGTTATACCTGTTTGATGTTATAACATTAAATGGTCCAGCTGCATTTATTATTTTTTGAACATTACTTCACTTTCTTTTTTTTTAACTTGCCATTCATGTTTATCCACAAAGGTTTCATCATAGTAATTAACTTGCATCGTTTAATTCATTATTATTGCTAGAAGTTTTGTCTGCGGCAACTGCACTTATTGTATTTTGTTGCTGATTAGTCGGCTGAGAATAATAGATGTGTTGTGGATTATTGATTTGTCGGGTACATAAAGGATATTGACTGTTTGATAGCTGATAGTTCATTTGCATTTGTGGGAAGAATAGCGGTCGAGCTGATTGTAACTGGAATTTTTGTTCCGTTTGGCCGCACTGATTAGCACGAAGCGGATTAAAGCCGTAAGGATAACTCATTTTGTTTGATAAGGGCTCGTATGTTAATATTCGAAGTATTTATTATTGTTTTTTGTCACTTACTTGACAATTATAATCACTCGGCCTTACGACCACACCTATCGCATATGTTGCGCACTTTCAATCTCAGCGAAAACGGGACATCCTTAATCGTTAAAACTCAAGCGGCAACTGGAAGTATTGAAGATAATTTAAAAGTAAATATAAAAACTGTTTTCATGATTGGCTTGGCGTATGTGTATTGCAATACGAGATGATTTCTTTAATAGATTGGAATAAATAAACTAATAGTTTGTGATTTGTTTAAAAAGCTACTTTATTTTTCACGCAGAGTAGTATAAACAATTACCACCCTTTTTGCGGATTCTATTAATAACATTTTTAAATAACAGAAAGCTAAACTATTTACGGTTTAAATCGACTAACACAATTATATCAAATTATTCATTTATTTTATCGGTACTTTTTAAAGACGTAACCAATGGTAATAAATTAGGAGTGAAGCAGCATTGCGTTACTAATGAATATATTGAAAGAAAAACAGTCATAAAAATAATTGATGACTATTTTGAATCCTTCAAGTTTATACGTATCACAATAAAATTCGTATATTCTTCTAGAAAGCAGTCTACAATAATGCAAAATATTTGTTTTGCTTAATTTAAATAAAAGTTAACTTGCCCAAAAAGAGTTACAGAATTTCTTTGCACGCATCACATTTAAGAAGTGAAATATTATTTTCGTCAAAAGTATTTTTCTGATTTTTCTCATTCGGATATAATCGAGCCGTTTAGATTTAAAACAGTATCTTTTGGCAAGATGCAGGCTCGCAGATTTTGCCCGGATTTGGCGAGAAGCCAGGGCGTTTTTTATCTGCACTCCGCTGCCGCTCTCTGTTAAACTGTAGGCTGTTCGGGATTTTGGGCTGCTTTTGAAAGAAAATGGCATAGATGGCTTTCCTATACTGAAGCATTTTTATTTATTGTTTGCATTTTATACGACTCAGTTATTACTAGAGAATATTTTTTCTTCTAAAGTTAAACCGTTTTTTCCGAAACGTAATATAAATATATACAAGAAGAAGGATTTAAAATGTCTTATGATCTAAAATGCTCTAATTAGAAATCCTATAAGCTCAGCAAGGGAAAGCTTTAGTAAACACCTGTGGAATGCTGCGCATTTTGCCGAAGGCGGGATTGCGGAATTAGTGGTTGTTACACAGTTCTGACAGTTGTGACAGTTGCAAAACGAACTTAGTGTCTGCAAACCGACATAACACATTTGTTCTAGGGTAAGATGTTCTATAGGCTTGGAATTTTAGTTACCTTTATACATCATTTTATATTTATAAGCAACAAATTTTTAAGTACACCTATATGTAACATATGTAACAGAAATTCTACTTCAGATGCATTCCATTACCGGTTGACCTCTTCTACATCCTATCCATCCTCTAAGTCGTTTAGTCCACCTGGAAGATTAAAACTAAAAACCTACGTGACCATAATATTTTTAAACAGATATACTGATTATTAAATGCAAATTCCACTAGTTGAAGAAGATTAACTTCAAGTGTTATGAGATAAACAAGAATTCGTTAAAAACCCGATTCAAAATAAATTGAAATCTAATATCACATTGCCAAGATCACAACTAAACTGAAACATTTTGGTCCTGTGTGTAGCCAAATTACTTTCTCCTATCAAAAAGTCATAAAAATATCCACGTATTGGTAGAATAGCGATTATTGTCCTTGGAAACATAAAATACATCACAAATAAAATAAAATCAATACTACCTAGGGTTATTTATATAAAAATGAAATTGTTTAAACTATATAATATATCAGTAATTCAAATATATATGTCCACATAGGTTTATTAATACATTTCGATGGCAGTAGTTTGTTCGATAGTGAAAGTTGGAAATCATCATCATCAGCAGCAGCCTCTTATTATCCACTGTTGAATAAAGGCCTCTTCAAGTTTGTTCCATGCGTCTCTGTCTCTTGCGGTTTGAATCCAGTTTTTACCCGCCGTTTGTTTGATGTCATCCGTCTATCTTTTCTCTGGTCTTCCCCTGCTCCGCGTTGTAAGTCTTGGTTTCCATTGGATTATCTTTGTGTCCCATCGGTTTGGCTCCTGCCGTGCCACGTGTCCAGCCCATTTCCATTTCATTTTTAGCATTCTTGAGATTATATCAGTCACCTTGGTTCTCCTTCTGATCTCTTCGTGATTGATTCTTTCTCTGAGACTGACGCCGATCATAGCTCTCTCCATAGCCCTTTGAGTAGTTCTAAGTCTTACCTTACTTTTTCTCGTCAATGTCATTGTCTCCAGGCCATATGTTGCAACTGGAAGCACACAGGTGTCGTAAACCTTTCTCTTCAGGTTAGTTGGTATATCGGTGTTTTTCATTATATGACTGAGTTTTCCAAAGGCAGCCTAACTCTGGCTTGTCCGGCGTGAGATTTCTGCGGTCTGATTTTCTTTCCCGATCCTGAATTTATGCCCCAAGTATATGTATTCCTTGACTACCTCAAGATTGTTGTTGCCTACGTTGATACTCTATTCGACTGGGCCCATTGCTTTCGTTTTTTGGACATTCATTTTCAGGCCTACGTGTTCTGATGTTTTGAGGAGCTCATTTAGCATGTCTTTGAGTTGTTCTAGGTCATCGCTAATTCGGACAAGATCGTCCGCAAATCGAAGATTGCTTAGGTATGTTCCATCTACATTTAGTCCCTTTCGCTTCCATTCAAGGTTTTTAAATATATCCTCCAAGACGAGAGTAAACAGTTTTGGCGAAATAGTATCGCCCTGGCGCACGCCTCTCTTGACTTTAATTTGATTGGTTGTTAGTTCATCATTAATTTTTACTTTTATGGTGGAATTTTCGTATATATATTTCAGTAGGTCTGAATACCTTGTGTCTATTCGGGCGTTGTCCAGTGATTTTAAGATTACCGGAATTTCAATGGAATCAAATGCCTTATGGAAGTCTATAAATGCAAGATAGATGGGCATGTTGTATTCTGTGGTTTTTCGATGAGGATCTGAGCGTTTGTAGGTGATTATTAGTGCCATAGTTTCTTCGGAAGCCCGCCTGCTCTACCGGCTGGTAAAATCCAATTTAGTTGTTAGGCGGTTTGTAACGATCTTGGTCAGCAGTTTGTAGAGATGTGATAGGAGGCTAATGGGGCGGTAGTTCTCCAAGTCTCCGCTATCGCCCTTCTTAAATAGTAAGATGACTTCCGCACATTGCCAAGCAGTTGGAATCTTCGCTTCATAGAGACATTTGTTTAACAGAGTGCGGACTGATTGTAGTAAAGGCTCGCCTCCCATTTTCAGCATTTCGATGGTAATGCGGTCGTCCCCTGGTGATTTCCCATTTTTCATTTGCCGCAAGGCTGCTTTGAGTTCCCCGTTGTTAATTTCGGGAATTTCTTCAGATCCTACATTCATAATATGTTGTTGTTGGTATTTTTCTTGTGAATAAGTGTTGTATAAGGATTTGTAGAAGTTTTCGACGGACTCGATTATATCTTGTTTATTTCTCACCACTGTTCCTTCGGAGTTTTTCATTTTATATATTTTCGCTCTTCCTCTGGCCATTTTCGATCTCAGGACTTTCATTTTTGTATTGTATGATCTTAGGTCTTTACGTATATGTTTGTTTATGTCCTTATTTAGTTGCTTATATTCTTCAGTTTCTCGATTTAACTCCTTTCTGTGTTCTATCATTTTCAGTGTTTCTTCTTCGAGTTTACTTGTTTTTTGTCTTCTTGTGTGCATATCTTTTTTGCCGCTGTTTGAACAGTAGATGTGATTGTTTTTGTTAATTCGTTTATTTCTAAATTGTTTAGTTCTTGGGTGGGCGGCAATTTGTATTTGATAAGCTCTGCATATTCATATTGATGTTTGTCTAGATATTGTGTTGTAGGAAACAGGTATAGTTTTTTAATTAGTTTTTTCCTTTCGACTTTGATATCGATTTTAAGGGTTCCCCTCACCATCCTGTGATCACTTCTCGTGTCATACTTGTTCAGAACGGAAACATCAGTGCAGATATCTCTACGGTTTGATAGTATATAATCGATCTCATTTTTCGTATGTCAATCAGCGCTTTTCCAGGTCCACTTTCTTTGGGGTGGTTTTTTGTAAAATGTATTGAAACAGAATAATTTTTCTTGCTGTAAAAAGTTTAGAAGCATCTCTCCCCTTTCATTTCTGGATCCCAGTCCGTATTTTCCAGTGTTTTGAAGATTGTCATCCTCATTTTTCCTTACTTTAGAGTTGAAATCGCCCAATACTATTATATATTGGGTTTTTTCGTTGTGGATTGCACTTGTAATGTCTTCGTAGAATTGTTCAGCTTCGCTTTCTTCAGATCTACTGGTTGGTGCATATACTTGGATTATTTGTAAGGAATATCTTTTACTAAGTTCAAGCGTTATATAGATAACATGGTCAGATATGGCTTGCATTTTTGTTACGAGGGTAGCGGGTAGACACTCCTATACGATCCCGGTATAGGATAGGTCTGCTTCAGGAGAGCGATCCTGCCCACGCGAGCCTCGACTCTCTCTACACCTCCTAAATACCGAGAGAGAGCTGAGTCCTAAAATCCCAATCTTTACCCAAAACCAAATGCATCCCTCCTACATATATCCTATCCAACTCGCCAACCCGCTCGGCAAGCGTGGCGTTTTAATTTCCAAATTCCTTCATATTTTATTCTATGCTAAATGTCGAAATTCAAAAAATATAAACCCCAGGTGGGTAGATTGTGTAACTCAGACTCCCACTCTGATCAAGTATCAGACCGCCTCATTTCGGATTCTGGGGGAGGCAGAAAATCGACAAGAAATACATCAAACAAGACATTTCGAGTAACAACATACAATGTGCGTACAATGAGATTGGACCAACATCAAACCAGATTAGAACAAGAGTTGGATGCCATCAAGTGGGATATCCTCGGTCTATCCGAAACCATACTACAGGGTGAAAAAACAACGACACTCAAAACAGGCCATGTGCTATATCAGTATAATAAGGAAGAACAATCACACCTAGGGGGAGTGGCAATTATAATAAATAAACGTATAAAACATCTCGTAACAAAAATGCAAAGTTGGAAATGCATTTACTTAATTTTGAGATCTATTTGCATTCGTTTTTGATGTGTGTGCTCCAGCTTATCTTGTAGTCCAGATGTAGTCCAAGTTATTTGATGTCCATCTTCTGAGGTATGGGAGTATTGTGGATACTGTTTCGTGGACTTACGATGTGTCTATTAGTAAACGTAATTTTTGTGGACTTATTGCTATTGATTATAATTCGCCATTTATTAGACCAGTTCTCTAGTATGTCTAGGTATGTTTGTAAATGGGCTGCTGCAGTTATTGAGTTTTTGTTGATTGAGACGATAGCTGTATCATCAGCAAACATGGCAAGTAGAATATTGTCAGTTGTACATGTGTCATAGGTATACAGAAAATAAAGTAGCGGTCTTAGATTGCTGCTCTGTAGTTTTTCGGGGGTGATTTTATAGTATTCAGAAGTTGTGTTGTTTATTTTGACTTAGAAGGTCTTCCTGGTTAAATATAATTTTAATGTTAGGTATAACTGGAATGAAAAATACAGTTTAATTTTATATAGTAAACCCGCGTGCCAGACTTTTTTTGAAGGCCTGCTTTATGCCTAGGCATACCGTTGTACAAGCGCGCTTGGTCTGTAACGTCTTCATAATACTGTTAACAATTTAATGCTCTTAGTAGATAGTTGAATGATGCTGCCGAAAGCCAAACTGGTAGTTTGGAATAATTTGGTATTGATCTACAGTTTTATGAATTCTTGTGAGGAACAACTTTTCAAATATTTTAGGAATAAGTTGTAACAGGCTGGTGGGTCTGTAGAAAGAGGGTTGCGTGAGAGATTTGTCAGGCTTAGAAAGCAAAATTTGTTTGTTTTTTTCCTTGTCTAATCTGACCCATGTATCATCAAGTTTTTTGATTGGAGGTATCGATAGTGTTGGTCTTTTGAATTTCTTTTGTTGCCTTCCATATCGTGTGATCAACGGGTGATAAGTTAGTAATGTAATACTAAAAATTGTCGTTTCAAACCTTTAAAAGTTTAGTGAGGAGTTGATGAGCGAGCTTATTAAACATGGTCTTGTCTTGTCTTTGTTTAGTTGTGACTAGATGTCGTATACGACGAAAAATATTAATGTTTGCTGGGTGGATGCTTGTTGCCCTGGATGTGGTTTACCATGTCGCGTTTCGTATCGTTGTGGTTAAGTACTGAGTTGCTTCGTCTAGGTCGTGGGCGTCTTTAATTCGTATAGTTAGACTAATTTTGTGGTTCAGTATAAGTCTAAAATGGTCCCAATCGTTATTTTTGGGACAGAACTTTGGAGATGGATCTTTGGCGATAATTGAGGTACTTAAGGTAATAAAAATTGAGATATGGTCAGAGGACAAGTTATTGTTTAATTTTACTTTGATGTTTGCTCTACCACACGAAATAGCGAAGTCGAGCAAATCATGGATTTTACTTGTGTCTGTAGGTCAGTAAATGGGGTGCCCGGTTGACAGGTAGTTAAAGTTGTGATTCTATATTACTTGGAGAATGCTACGTATTTTTGGATTAGTTAGTCTCGATCCCTAGACTACGTTTTTGATGTTTCGGTCTCCCCAATGATGAATTTTGTATCAAGAAATTGAAGCAGGTCTACGTATTCTTCGGTGGAGGTAGTGTATAGGGGCGGACTATATACTGCTGCTATGATTAATGGGTAGGGTAGGATTTAAACTTTTATACTTGTGCTTTTAAAGTTGTCACTTTGAAAGGAGTTCCGTTTATGGTGGGAGGTTGAGTTTTTGATAATTACAGTTGATCAGCCATATGCCGTGCCATCTGGATTGTTGGAGAAATAGCACAGAATTTTGATTACCGTTCTAGCGGTTGCATACTTCCTAGCACTCTCTATTTTCAATTTTTCTCTTATATCATCGTTCCTTACTTTGTTCATTATCGTTGCTTTTGCTACTTATCTCAGATATTTCATTTATAAGACCTGAATTTTTGAAACCGAGTTACATTATTAGAATAAGAATAAGAATTAGAATAAGATTCAAGAATGATAAAATTCCTGTGCAGCTAACTAGTATACGTGAAATCCGAATGCATGTTTGGAAATAAATCGTCGAGCTACCCGAATTAATAAACAAACGTCAAGATTCGACCACTGGCCGCCGAGATATTAAATAATCGATCAATTTGAAATGCGAGCTCAAGTTTAGGAGCGCGCGTTAGCAGCTCAGCGTCCGCGGCTCTTCTTGCGGGATGTGCAACATGCACATATACTTTGCTTTATTTTTACTCAATCAAATTAAAACTTTTGTAGTCCAAGTTTCAATATTTATTCATCATATCGCGTTTGTTTATTGTTACGATTGGTCTGATAGATAAAGCCGTCATTATATTGTATGGTTTTTTTATCGCACTTACCAATACTGCAGTCTCAGGACTTATTGTGCCTGCTAACATGCACTTAATTCTAGGACAACACACACACCCATTGGTTGAGCGATACTCGAACTGCCCGCGCCGGCTAGAGGACAGTGGAACGACGATCTTAACCGCCGGGCCAACGCGGCTCCCCTATTGTATGTGCGACGAAATTTTCGGTAGCTTAGTTATCACATAGATAAAAAACGTAACCAGTTGTGGAGGTTTCTGGAACTTATCAAAATATCATATAAGCATTTGGCAGGCTTCTTCTTAGTTAGTTAGTTCTTCTTAATATCTGCTAGTGAGCTTATAAACCTCCATCGCAATATTGTGTTAATAAAATACTAATTAACCACTGTGAGTTATTTTTTTTATTAATAAATAAACAAAAAATGGGTTTGACCTGTAACCAGGATGAGTGCCTTTTAAAAAGGGACACTAATTTTCATAAAATATACCTTTTACGCCCAATAGGAGCTCATAAAAGTGGGTAGTTTCCTAATCTAGGTGCATCCACAAAAAATGTAGACCGATACTTTTTTGAGAACGAAGTTTACAACACTGTTACGCTATTCGGAGATGATAAATAATTTTTCTTTATTAAAACCAATGACTTGTATTTGAAAGACGTGTGTGGTTTAAACAAAATGTAGCCACACGTTACTCAGTATGTGTATGTTATCTTCCAGAGGGGTGACATCAATTGGACACCGCGTTTTGGTATGTTTCATGCGTAGCTGCTAAGCCTATAATTATTTTTTTTGTTAGGGTAGCACTGAATCCTCATGGAATATTGTGCTTCTCTTATTCTCTTTACAACATTTTTCCAGTATTCTTATTCTTCGTACAAGTCTATACAAGTCCTTCACTGGGTAGTTCCTGCGTTCTTCTAAATCTTTTACTGGTTTTCTACAAATATATTACCTCATGTAAACTAAAGACTCATATTCGCACAACACATGGATGGTTGTCTCTGTTTGTCGCATTAACTGCAACTCATGTCTTCATTGTACAATTATATTTTGTTAAGGTAATCTCTGAGAATACATTGGCCTACAAGAAAACCTACAATAACTTGTGACTAATTCCTGCTTTGCCATAACAGTTCTTTAGATGGCCCTTTTATAAAGGCTTTTTCATGTCTTTGTCCTGATACATTTTCTCAATATTTTTTATATTGTTTTTTCGCCCATCCTCTTACTGAAACTTTTCGTGCTAGTTTATTAGCTTCCTCGTTACTTGCAATTCCACAGTGCCCTGGTACCTACAACATAGTTGACTTCTTGTGGCTTATCAGCTCTGAGTTCTTCCCGGCATTTCAAACCAGCCTGAATGTTATCTTCGGGTTGATTCGTTAATTTGATAAGCCTTGAAAGTATTTGCCTGACACACTGCAGTAAAGCTAATATATCCGCTTGAAAACGGATGTATATTTTACTAGTAAAGAGCTTCACTGCAAGTTTCCCTTTTCACAGTATATGCTTACTTCAGTTTTAAGCCCGATCTTTGATTCGTCCGTATGCTAGCTAATTTTTCGAATCTGCTGATGTTGCTTGTTTCGTTTATACATTCATTACGATCCATAGCATCAAACTTGAAGTTTGTGTTTTGTGTTTTCAGGTTTTAGTATAAAAGTAATTGTAATTAATTTTTAGGATTTAGGTACCGACTACAGAGTAAGACTTGTCTTGAGTATATCGTACATTCCATAATATGTAAAGTTACTTTTCATTTTCAACAAAATAAGATAAGTTCGTCAGATCACAACTCATAAGTTGGAATGAGTTAATTTCTTGCTTTATTTTGTTTACATCTTTCCTCACCTTTGAATCCCGTCGAACTATTTGTACTGTTATTTTTTGTTGGCAGTTCTTTATTTCCTTTTTTGATAATTATGTTCATATAAATTCTTTTGTAATATTTTCTTCTTTCCTACTTTCCTTTTGTCTGCTAGTTTCTCTAAATTTTCTATAATTTTTATCTCCTTTGCCATTAGGTCATTTTTTTTTTATTATCTGTAACTTCTTTTATTTCTTCATTTTACTTAGCTGTTTTAAATGGCGCCTCTGTTATCGCTTTTATCGTGTCTGTTATGTTTATTTTTGCATCCACCCTTAATTATTTCTTTAAAAATTTTCTACTCTCTTCTTTGTTAGGTTGCTACAAAAATCTATAATTTTTGTTACTACATTATTATTCTTAACGGTTTCCTCTGCTTCTGTAAATTTAATTTGCGGCGTTTTAATTTTTCCTAATAACCTTTTCTCTCAAGAGCTTAAATCCCTTCTTAATTTGTGTCGTTTCTTTTTGATTTTCTTTACATCAAACATTATTTGTATTATTGTAATTTTTAGTTCGGCCTCGTCTACCTCTTTTGTGTTTCTTAAATCTTGCTATTTTTTGCTTGTTCCGAAAACTTCCTTCCTTAATTTTTTCCTGATGTTGTTCTCGATAGATGCTTTCTAGAGGTTGTAATCCTCGGATGTTTGCTTCATTTTATTGTTTTGACTTTTATCTATTTATGTATGTGTGTTCGCTTGTTAAAGATTTGGCATTGATTTGCTGTTTTACGTTTCACTTTATTTTATCCTTCACTTTATTTGTTTACCTCTTCATCAGGTGACGTATCTTCATTTTTAACATCGGTGTTTATTCCACATGTGCATTTAGCTGGCAACACCCTGTACTTATTACATGCACACATTTTATTCTGCTTACAGGTTTTTTAAAAAATATAGCATAAAATTTATGTTCGCACATACACTGTCATGTACGACAAGTTATTGCAGGCATAACTTACATTACTAAGCGGTGCAACTTGTTGAAATGCAAATAGGCATTACAATTCAGTAACGTTTATTGCAACATTCATATGTAGACCGTGTTACGTCTTCGCCTATACAAAAGTGCTCGTGACGTCACACAAACTTACTGTCTTTGTTTCGTCTGCGCGCTGAATTTTAAAGCTCTATTCGGCCCCTGAAAGGCGCACGACGAAACGATGCTTTATTTCAGCTGACTCAAGATACAACATTATAGCGTTCAAATATAAATCTTAACAGTTTGCTTGACGTTACAACTCACAGGTATACTTAAACCTGTATCGTAAGAAAACTTTTGTGTTCTCATGGATACATTCCAGAAAGTGGATTATTAACATTTGAGCCGATTTTTATTGCTGGTTTAGTATTGCGTCTTTTTTTTAATCTAATGCAAGACACCACGACAAATAATGCCTCGCCAACGACACCGCAAAACTCAAGCAAGCCAATTAGTATTCCACCAATATTCCTACACGACGTTAACCGCCACCAAGAAATAATTAAGGACATAAAAAATATCACTAAAGATAGGAAGTTTAGTACTGCATATAGCAATAAGTACCTTAAGGTTCACTTAACATCAGCTAATGACTACCGTGCATTAACCAAATTTTATCTCAGCAGTTCAATTCATTTTCGCACTTTTTGTGATCTCAATAAAAAACCACTTTTAGTAGTTATAAAAAATATGCCAGTTTCCCTTTCTAAAGCAGAAATCAAATATTAACTGTTAGCCAAAAAATTGCTAATAATAAGCGTCACTCAACTTTTCAACAAAAAGAAACACCCAATACCAATTTTTGTAGTTATTTTAACTGCAAACGAACCCATCAAAGAAATAAAAACAGTTTGAATAATGGAAGTACAAAAACATCTAACAACATTCCACGATGTCACAAATGCCAAATATTTGACCATACAAAAAATTTTACGCTGCTAAACCAAGATGCGTAAAATATAATTTATAGCACACACATAATGCACGTAAAAACCTCCCAATCCTTCTAAACTGTGTAGAATCCCATCCAGTTACAGAGGCTGTCCTCATTACCTAAAACCCATAATATGACATGCAGTTAAGCAGCACAGTCTAATTGCCATCAAAAGAACCAAAATCATGTTTTTAATCTTCTCAGCCTTTCAATAACGACACAATCTTGGTATCCTTTATAAAACTGCTCATTTATTTTCTACCACAAATTAAATCCTTTATATTGACACATTTATTAGCCAAAATTATTAATGGATAATTAATTCCTAACAATACAGAAATAAACAACCTTAAGCTCGAATTACAACGGAATAAAATCACAAAGAACAATCTTTATTTTATTTCTAGCAAGGTATAATGTGAATATCGCATGCGTCACCAAAACAAAGGAAAAATATTTAAAATTAGCGACACGGAGAATTAGCATGGGAAAGAGTTACAATTTTTATCAAACAAAAATTAAAGCATACTATCCTCAATAAAGTCATTATAGGCCAAGTGGAAACGATTACCCTTCCCATACATTTCAGCAACTTTATATCTATTTAAATCATAACGGCCTACAGGCAAACTTAACAAATGTCTCTCTGAAGCAGACATACAAAATATGTTTAACACCACCATACTAACATTGGACATAGGTGACCTAACTAGCAAGTGTCGGCTCTGGGGCTGCCGAGCTGATAACCCCAACGGTAACAAACTGAACATCTGGGCTACAAATTATCAGTTTGAAATACATGAAAATTAGAAATCCTACCCAAAGATGTTGTAAAGGACTCTGTAAAAAATATTATACGACCCGAACAGTTTCATATATCGAAAATCACATGCCAATCCCAACCGACTTTAACAAACGCGGTTCGCCATTTCAAGTAAAAGATTAAATACGCCCATTGCCCTTTAAAAATGCACTAGCACACGAGCTAATAATACCCAACGTAATTCTAAAAGCTAACGTTACTTGGTAACGCTTTTCAGTGCCTGTCTGAGAATGGGTTATTTCCCAACAACCTGAAAACATAAACACATTATTATGTTCCCTAAACCTGGAAAAATAAATCTAATTGTGACTCCTATTTTCCTCTAAGTCTTCTTCTTACCATATCCAATCTATTAGAACAAATTATTCTCACGCATATAAATGGAGTACTAGAAGAACATCAGATAATCCTAGCTATATACTTTAGATTTCGACAAGAACATTCGGCAGGTCAACAACTTTACAAGATTGCGAAAATCGTAGAATTGAAAGCAAAAAATGTAATTAGACATCACCAAGGCATTCAGTAATATATAGCCAGAAGGCCTAAAACATAAATTACTTTACTTACCCATCCCAAATTTAACAGCTGTCGCCTTTGTGTTCCTAGAAAACAGATCATTTACAGTAAAAATAAACAACGCAATATCCACTACCAAACTCATTAATGCAGGAATTCCACAAGGTAGTGTTTATAAGCTTATAATTTTCAGTATATACATACACAATGTTTCCAAACTAGAGAAAAGAAAACTGCACTATTTGCTGATGATACTCCTAATTCTACCCAAAATGAAAACCCTTAAACATCCACTGAAAGTCTAGTAAATGGCTTAACAAATAGTGCAACACTTTCAACTAACCTGAATACACAACTAAGATTTTCACACCCAAAAAATGCACGAACACCATAATACCAGCATACACAGGATAAACTAATTCCCTGGACTCCTAAAAGCGAAGCTGTAAAATACCTAAGAGTTTATTTGGACATTAACTTGGAGTTACCTTATTAATATGAAACTTAACTATGGTTATAATCGAAAAAGGTTACTTATATCATCTAAATAACGGAGAAACGAATATATTTTACTACTACACAAATCGCTTCTTCACCCAGTTATACTTGCTAAGTATAGAGTAGAACGTCCAAAGTAACTACAAAATGTTACAAATGTTTCAAAATATGATCCTGCCTATCTAGAGAAATGCTCAATGGTATATACGTACACAATAAATCCACCACAAATTGGGAATTTGCACAATTGAGGATTTCTCAGAAGAACAATGAAAAACACATAACTAAACTTTACACCAGCAATAATATTATTATGAAACAACTAGGTAAGAAAAATATCCATACCAAGCTTCGAAGACGACGGCAGTACTAATAGTGAGTGAACAGTAATTAATTTGAGGGACTCGTAGCCTCACACAGTATTCTAGTTACCTCATACTTACAAAACCATGTATAACATTTGTTAAGTATTGAGGTGGTTACCAAAATAAAAAAAGTCTAACAATAACGTATAGTTCGTATTAAAGCATAAACGGGCATTAAGAATTATGTCAGAACATTGGTGGAAATTAAACTTTGACATTGCTAACCAACATTTGGTAATAATGGCTTCTGAATTTTGTACTACATATGACTATAAAAATGCATTTAATAAAAACTAAAACAAACTATGTAATATTGTTTAATTAATATTAGTTAGTAATTGATAAATATAGATGAGTGTCGTTTCGCTACAAAATCCAAATTTTAAAATTGAAGCGAGCAGTTTCTAGCATTGTTACACAATAGTAGACAGTGAATTGCAATGATTTCTTAAAATTGATACGAATACCGAGGTACATAGGCCTTTTCTGGCAATTTACGCGAATTTCTGGATGTTGATAAGAAAGGTAATTTGCAAGAAACTCGTTCAGGGATGGTTCATAAAGTTAGGCAACACAAAATACTGCCCCTTTCAGAGGATTATTTGGCATTTAGAAAATTTAACAACTATAATGCATTAACGCGCAATGAAGTTGGATGCAGACGTAGAAACTGCACCAAAACATAAAGAAGAATTCCTAAAGATACGTAAAAAGAAGGATAAAAATAAATTCTGAAGATTTAATGATCGATTTGATGTAAACAAATTTTAGAAAGAAATTAAAAAAATTAAAATAAAGCAGAAATAGGGTGGCAATGAAATAATTTTTTTTAAATACATCAACGATCAGAACTATGTACATATTTATACTTAAAATATATGACACATTAGTTCTATGAGCTGATTTGCTAGCAAGAGGCTTGAGGAATTTAACCTGTTGTATTACCCTGGAGACGTTATTGGTTGAGTAGGTCACGAGGCTATTTCGTATTGAGTCTTTTGAAGGCTGGTTCTTCCAGTAAAGGTTCGACTGATGGGTTTGGATGTAGTAGAAGACGGGCATGATGTTTCACTGCACGTTGATGAATTTTTTCTTTTACAGTTGGAATATCTAAGTCCGTATGTAGAGTTAGGTTGGTGACATACCATGGGGCACCTGCGATCTGTCTGAGAGCCTTAGATTGGAATCTCTGTATAATGTTTAAGTTGGACATGCTAGAGCATCCCCATAGTTCCAGTGCGTAAGCCCATATGGGCTTAATTATTACCTTATATAGAAGTCGTTTGTTATCGAGGGAAAGTGGAGATTTTTTGCCGGTTAGCCAAGCCATTTGTTTAAATTTGAGGCCCATTTGTTTCCTTTTCTTTGTAATGTGCGATTCCCAAGTTAGCTATCTGTCTAGATGTAATCCTAGATAACGAGTTTCGGTAGCGTGTGGTATTTCGACAGTGTTAATATAAACAGGAGGACACTGTTGTCTTCTTAATGAGAAAGTTACGTGAGCAGATTTGTTTTCATTAACTTTAATTCGTCAGTGGCTCAGCCAATCCTCCAGAAGGTTTAAATAGTTTTGCAGCTGCTGAGACGCTAGAGCTGGATCTTTATGTGTCGTCAGAATTGCTGTGTCGTCCGCAAATGTTCCCACTTCAACATCCGGGGCTGTAGGCAGATCAGCAGTGTAGATTAGATATAGGAGCGGACCTAAAACGCTACCTTGAGGGACGCCTACGGAGAAAGGAAATATCTTTGATAGTTCTTCGCCATGTTTGACTTGATTTGTACGATGTAGTAAATAAGATCTTAGTAATTCGTAGTAGTTATGTGGAAACACAACCTTGAGTTTATGTAGTAGGCCCTTATGCCAAACTTTGTCGAAAGCTTCTTTCACATCTAAAAAGGCAGATGAGCAGTAATTTTTTTCTTCAAATGCTGTATAAATAATATTCGTCAAACGATGACACTGCTGAATAGTCGAGTGATTACGACGAAACCCAAACTGGTGGTCAAGTAAGTGATCCGCTAGCAAATCATTATTGTGGGGTTGTAAGACTTGTGCAAGATATTACGCAAGTGCTGTCGGCTTTTCTTGGTCAAACCTGGCCCAGGTACCATCCGGCTTACGAAGTGGTGATATTGTAGGGGTAGGACGTTTAAACCTTTTTGTTGCTCTCCAGATTGTATCGTCTTTGGTGCTTAGGTTCTCCACATAGGCTGTGAAAGTGTTGTTTTTGAACTCTCGTAACTTGGTCTTTAGTTTGGTCATAAGCTTGTTCTAGGTATTTGGTATATCTGGCTCGTGCTTTTCTTTTTTCTTTAACCAGTTCCATTATTTCCATGGGGATATTTTGCGTCTGCCGTTCTTCTAGTTTATATGTGGGAGTAGCAGACCAAGCCGCTTCTTGGACAGTAGTGATGAGAAAAATTGTCACTTTGTCTATATCAAATTCTATTTCTATATGCACCGAGTACTGAGATATTTTATGATCAATCAATTCCTTGAATAGATCCCAATCAGTGGTCTTATTATGTAATGTTGGCTTGCTTTTCTTTTTTATTACTGATGTGCTGATGGTGGCGATCACAGGTGTGTGGTCCGAGTTCAGATCGAAGTTAGGTCTAACCTCCGTGAAGTTGATCGAAATTCCATTTAGTACGTAGAAATCTAGAAGATCAGGTACTTTATTCAAGTCTGTGGGCCAATAAGTTGGCTCGCCCGTGGATAAAGTGAGATACCGTTTTTCGGTGATAAGTTTATAGAGTTCTCGTCCACAGTTAGTGTGCTTGGCATTGAAATCCCCGCCAACAATAAAGCGTTGGCCTAGGGATTCAAAAAACGGTTGAATGTGGTCCTTGGTGATGTTGTGTCTTGGAGGACAGTACACGTCTGATATTGTTGTCGGTATGTCTTGCATAGTTAATTGGATTGTTGTTGCCTGCAGGAAATCCCTGTCGCACTTTGGTAATTCATGATGGGCTATAGATTCGCGGACAATGATAGCTGATCCACCGTGTGCGGTCCCATCCGGATTCTGGGTGTGATATAGTATATAATTAGGTATTCTCATATATGATCTCTTAGTGAAGTGAGTTTCTGATACCAGCAATACATCTATGTTATGTAGTTTAAAAAATAATTCGATTTCAGATTTTTTTGACTGGAGCCCATTGGCATTCCATAGAGCTATTATTAAGAACTTAGCCATTATGGACTAATCTCGTAATGACAGTTAACAACATATTAAGTATCATGTTGTTTTGGTTAAGTAGTTGTGTAAACATTCCTTTAAATTCTTACAAAAAGTGGAAAAGGGATGTATCTGAATTGTTTTGAGGGGGCTTTTCATTGTTTTTAGTCACTTGTGCGTAGGTAGTTTGGTTACTGAATTATCTGTAGTCAGTTATGCGTTTGCGTTATTGATCTTGTCCTAAACGATATTTATTTTGTAGTTCGCGGTATACTTGACACCCTTTATAGTTGGCTGGATGTGCGCCATCGCATAAGATACATTTTGCTGGAGTATTCGGGGTTTTCTTGCAAGTTTTTGTGTCATGTGCTCCGCTTCACTTTACGCAGACTTATTACAGTAGCTTTTAGTATAGTTGTACTGCTGACATCGTGTGCATTGTACTAATTCAGTGCATTTTCTCGGAGGCTCTACCGCGATGACTTTATTTTGAAGATATTTTATGTTGTAGATCTCTTTGTTATCTCTAGCCGGCTCTAAATCCACAAAAAACATTGGAAGTGGAGTTTTCGTAGTTCTTTGTCTAATGTGAATTATGTTTCTGACAGGAAATCTCTCGCGTTCGAGATCTTCTTTTATATCTTGAACCTATATGGCTTTTCTTTATTCAGTTGGTATGTATGATGAATAATATTCTGATTTTGCATGAATTTAACAAGTATTTTGTATAAATCAGATGTTTTTACGGTAATTTTTACAACATTGCTGGATAAACATTTAGTGATTAGATGTTCCTCTTCTGTTATATCAGCTAGAGTTCTTAGCATTTGGTCAAGATTAGTCACTCCATGGACAAAAATAGGAGGTGGTTTAGGTAGTGTTATTGTTGGAGGTGTACTTGACTGTTGCATACTGTCAGTGTTTATTTTGGGAGTATTATTCGCTTCTAGCTGGCTGAGAGGTGCAAATCTATTTGTGTGGTTATCTGTAGCGGCATTTTCTCCAGGTGTTCGCCTGGAGATGCGCTTTCTTTTGTTGCTGTGTACGACCTGCCAGGAATACTTATTACTGCTTCCTTCATCTTTTTCGCTGGTTTCGATTAAGTAAGCGTTTTGGGGTTCAGTGACTTTAGTGGTTGCACTTTCGGGTTGCTTATAAACTTGGGAGTATGGCGTATAAAATTGTTGCATACCTGCATTGCAGTTATTTTGTTGAAAAGGCAGCTGTTGTTGTTGACCTTGGCTCGAAAAGATTGGAGTAGCGAAGTTTGGGTGTGGTAGATAACTTATCAGCTGCGATGAGTGGCCGATAGGTCCCGTTCCACTAAACATTATTTTAACACTTGGCCTTGAGGCCGCACTCTCAATGAAGTCTCTCATCGGCAAACACAACCTTATTCGTTGAAAGTCAAACGAAGAATAAAATAAATGAATAAAAGGATAATATAGAAAAGTACTTCGAGAAGGCTAATAAAAGGGAGTATTTAATGACATTTCATAATATTTTTAATAATTCTATAAGAAATTTTATTTCACAAAAGTTAGGAGTAAGAAAAAAACTAAAAATGCGGATAAATTAAGCAGTAAACATGCACAATATATATATATAAAATATAACTCAGAAACGAGATTAAATTAAAGACATATAAGCAGAGAGTCCGTTTTGACTTAGCTCTAATAAAAAATAAAATAAACCTGCAAAGCTTGCAACGCATGGCGAAGTGGTGAAGCAGTCTCTCAAATTTGAGAAATCGCGTTTCCGGGTTAAAGGTCAAGTAGTATTTCAAAGTTTTATGTTTAAATTAATCAGTGTTCAAAGACGAGTTGAATGAAATGCTACATGTCCTAAGTTGCTATTTTCAAAATTTGAAATCGTAAAGGTCACTAACGCTGACCTTTGACCAATCAGTTTCAAAATCACCAGCAAACAAGTCTTTTTGGTCACCTGTCGATTGGTGAAAACAGAATTTGGAAATTCCCAGCCGTTCTCGAGTTATTGCTCGGACGGACGGACAGACATGAAGTTAGTAAATGACTCTGCTTCGCTTCACCAATTAATAAAGATTTAGAAAAATTAATAATTAATGAGAAAGAGTGAAGATAAGATAAAAAGCACGACAATTTAAAAAGAATATTCTACACCAAGCACTCAATATAATAGAAATTAGAAATCTATAAATTAATAACATTATAATAGGGAATAGGATAGGTAAGCAAACATAAGCATAAACGCAAGCATAAACAAGAAAAATATAAAATAGAAAATTTAAAAAAACATGAATTCTATGATCAGTTCAACGAACGTAATTTAATTATTTTGACCATATAAGATAGACAGATAATAGAAGGAGGTATTATATTAGACATACATAGATATATAGCAAAGTTTCGCAAGCAAAACAAGCGGCAACAAGAATAGATTGTTTGATAAATGAAGACTAGCGAAGAATATACGGAGTAGATCGCATTAGATGAAATCACAACGTTGGTAGTTTACACATAAAATAACAATATAACCAAAAAGAGAAATAAATTCTGGGACCAACTAAATCTTTAATTTCTATGTTACTGGAGACAAGCGGCAGAATAGAAAGAGCATAAAAACAGAAAACTTGGCGAGAGAAGTGTAATGGTCAAACACAAAGTATTTGAAAACTCAAACATTGCTCCAAAAAGCGAATAGATACCTAATGTGTGCTAGGCTCGGCGAGTAATATTACATACCTGGTTAAAAGCTAAAGCAACACCCATTGTTAAAATGAGCAACCGAAGTCAAACTGAAAATTACGGGGAATAATTCATGAGTGAACTCAGTAAATTTACTCTCTGAGGTAAAGAATTGATGTCGCAAAAGACGTTTTTTTGTACGTAGGCAGCCGGAAAGGTTTTGAGCCTCAACATCAAAACCGTTTCGCTACTACAATAACACATGCTTTGAAAGATACCTGTAAAAATTTCAGCCATTTTGGACGCTTAGTGATTGTTTGACAGTCGTTTCTACCAGTCGTTGTCAGTGCTTTTGCAAACATGAAAAATCGAATACCGCCCCGTAATTAAAAGGCATTGCGCCTACGCAGATTAAAAACAAAAAGAATTCTGTCTTATTATTTGCCACCATGAAAAGATAGACAGCTAAATTTAACGTGGTCGTACCAGCTTGACAGATGATGAGTGATCGGAATGACCAACAACTGCGACCTCCACGGATAACATCCGAAAAGTTCACCAGATGGTATAGGACGACTGTCGGATCAAAAAAAATATACCAGAAGCTGTGGACATATAGAACGACGCGTTTGTCATACACTTACTAAAGGTTTAAGCATAGGAAAGCTGTCCGCGCATTGGGTCATGCGCTTGCTCACGTTGAATCAAAAATTTATTCAAATGAACATTTCCAAGTACCTGCTAAAGCAATTTCGGCAATGCATTATTGTCGATAAAACTTTGGTCCACCATTACACTTTTGAAATGAATGAACAGTCAATATAGTGGACTGCGAAAGCTGAACCTGCCCCAAAAAAGGTGAAATCCGATTCAGATACTTGCTTTATTGCCACGTAAAATGATTTTCTGTTGAAAAACGTACTGTCGCGCTTTAAAGGCTTCCTGGAATGCAAAAACTGTAATACTGCTTACGATGTTGGTCGTAGCGGTTTGAACCCTCTCCGCCAATCCAAAATGGGCTTCTTTTATGCTGGATTAGTGTTTAAGGAACAAAAAGAAGGCTAAGTTTAGGCTGCACAGTAATTGGGGCAATGTTGCTACGTTGTGTTTTGCAAAAATTTCCTCCCGAGTGGTGGGGCTTATTGTCGTGGTGGAGAATCCAGATGTTGGCGATATCTTTTCGTACACTTTCTTCGTTAGGTTTAAAGCCTCAATTCAGATCATCAAATGGTACCTGGACAAAAAGCGACTAAGAAAAGGCAAACGTATTTTCCAATGATCTAAAATAAGTATTTACACCATATCCAGCTCAAATCACACCAGAAGAAGAGAACATCCATGAACATTTTGGCGCCCCGTTCCATATGGCACTATTTGTTAAGAAGATACGAGCAAATAAAGCAAAACAAAGAATACTCACTGAATTGAATACCAAAAATTTACCCGAATATTATCTACTTTAAGAACAAACTACCTTAGCGCAGTATCAGTCAGAGAAACCTACTCGCTAGAAAAGAATTTCTGACTTATTAGATATTGAAATTATTTTTTTTCACGTGTTTATTTCTCTGAATATTCACAATCTGTTAATTATATTAACATTCAGTAAATTATTTGAATTTTACATAACATGAGGAAGCAATACTCAAAAGCGTTACTTCTTATCCTATGATAAATTATGTGTGCGTAAACTTGAGATTAAACTAAACTTAGAAATTCTAAAAACTAATCTTAGGTAAACCTATTAACCAGGTCTAACGGGTAGAATCTTTGGAGTCGTTTGGCAAAGTGTCGTTCTAAAAGAGCAGCAGCTAAATCATTGGGTAGATCTTGTTGTAACAGCCAATTAGGAACGTACCTAGGAGCATTTTATATTGAAGAGATAATTGAGAGTTTCATCCTATCATCCAATACATGGAGCGGAGTCTTAACCCAAGTTGTAATCTTTTCTTCATTATGTGAGTCTTCCAGGTCAAGCCTCGGTCTAAATGAATCCCTAGGTATTTTACGCTACCTTGTTGTGGTACAAGAGTGTTATTTAATGTTACTGATGAACAGGTTTTTTTCCGTAGAGTGAAGGTTACTTGTGCTGACTTTGATACTTTTAGTACGTCTGTTCTATATGTAATAAGCACTGGTGAGTGGTCAGAGGACAAGTCCCAGCAAGAGTGAGCTCTTAAGTAGTTTGACGAGACTCCTTTAGTGACGCAGAAGTCTAATAGATCTGGAATCTTGTTGAGATCTGACGGCCAATACTTGGGTTCATATGTACTTAGGTGGTGTAAGTTGTGCTCTTCCATTGCTTTGTACAACTCTCTTCCGCGAGTTAATGTTACTCTTGATCCCCATATTTAATTTTTGGAGTTGTAATTGCCACCGGCTATAAACGTGGGCCCAAGTGTATTGAAGAAGGAAGCAAATTGTTGTTCTTTAATAGTAAGTCCTGGCGGGCAGAAGAGAAGATAATATCTCTGTTTTTCTCTTTTACTGCAATTGTAGTAGCTTGGAGATATTCGGATTGAAATTTTTGTAATTCATAATGTTTGATTGAGGATTTTATTATGAGTGCGCTTCCTGCATGAGCAGTGCCATCAGCATGAGGGGTCGAGCATATTGTATACCTTGGTATCTTCAGATAAGAGTTAACTGTGGTATGGGCTTCTGATATTAGCATTATATCTATGTCGTAGACTGATAAGAAAGATTTAACCTCCTGGCTATGTTGAAGAAGGCCGTTAGCGTTCCATAGAGCAATATTTGTATATTAGGCAATGTGATTCATTTTTCTAATTTTGGTGGTAAGCAGGTTGAGTATAGTGTCCATTCTTTGCACGAGTTTGGTCATAAGCGTCTCCAGCTAGTTATCTGTTTGTAGTTGAGATGGATTTGCATGGGTTGTTATGGGATATTTGTTTTATTGTGATCTGGCATATTGTTTGATGTTTTTTGAGCATACGATACACCTTGTTGTACATAGTTGGACTGGGGATCAGACGGCCTTGGGCACAAAGAGGGATATTTTCTTCTTTGTATTTCTTTTGCAACTATGGAGCCGCGATAGTTTGCTGGGTGGCTCCCCTGACAGTTAATACACTTCACATTCTGGCTTTTAACTTTTCTTTCACAGTTTTGCGTTTGGGTTCACCTGCACATTTAACGCACCTTTGTGTTCTGTTACAGTAATTTTTTGAGTGACCGAATCTTTGGCACTTTTGACATTGAATTATTTCCCTTTTGATTCTTGGTGGTTCGAATCTTATTTTAGATTTCATTAGAAATTCTATGTCGAAGATTTTTTTATTGTTGTCGGACTGTTGTAGTTCTACAAAGAACATTGATAATGGATTTTTGGTGATTCTGTGTCTGATATTATGAATGTTCAGAACATTATGTCCATGCTTATTTATTTCAGCTGCTAATTCTTCGATATCAACTGTGGGGTGCATGTCTTTGTACTTTTTGTTGTCCTTTTGTTGGAATGTATGAAATTTTTGTTTTTTTTAAGGATTTTGATAATTTTACAATAATCAGTAGCTTTGTTTAGCTGCACCTTTGCTTGTGTGTTATTGATTAGTTTAACAACGTAATTGCCTTTAGCTTTTTCTTCTGTTAAAGGTTTCAAATTATTTACGCCATAAATAAATATAGGCGGCGGTTTTATTTCTTCTGTCTCTTCAGGATTAGAATCGGCGAGAGGTTGGTATTTATTAGAGGTAGATGGGACTTTAAGCCAATAATCAGATATTTTTTTACTTACGATTGCGGAATAGTTCGGAACCATTACGTTTTGTTCTTCGTGCCATTGATCGTAGGGAGTTGAAGAATGCGCTCCTTGTTGATTTGATTGTTGCATTAAGTATGTAGGATTAAGTGTGTTGAGGACTCGAAGGAATTTTGTGGGTGGTTGTTGAAGTTGAGATTGAAATTGTTGCTGCTGTGTTGTTGTTGCGAAGGTATTTGTTGATATGAACCAGGATTGAGATGCTGATCAATTAACATCGGTGTTGGGGGAGGGTATTGATGCCCGTAATTTGGCGCGCCATACATGGCGGCCTTAATTGTTGAGCACTTATTAGAAGTTCGATTTTTATATAGGTATCGGTAAAATATGTTAGTTATATGTACAAATATTAATGTATGAATTTGAATTTAGAAAGTTATCGGCCGATCTTTGATTAGCTATCGCTCGTCGGGCTGGCAGATAAGAACACCACACAACCTTGCGGAACGAAAGTCAAACCGCAACATATTGGAATTATAAAAGAAATTAATATAAAGCACTTGACTGTAAAATTTTGTTTTGGTCCATCATCTGATCGTCCAACGGTTTTAATTACATGCCCACATCTAGGAAAGCAAGAAACAATATGCAGCAAAAAACAAATTGAAGGTATACAAGGCAAAAATAGTTTATGGTGCATCATGTAGTTGGTTTTCGGATTATATCTAAAAATTTTTAGATTTTTTTAAAGATGTCCGCCGCAGTTGTGGACGAAACGTCAATAGTTTTCGAACTCCGACTACGACCTAACAACTCGAGACCCAACTACACGATGCACTATGACAGCGGCCGTGCAAGACTTTGCATTTAATCAAAAATAAATTAATTAATTAACATCAAAAATATTTGTGGAAAAAAGCTCTTAAAAAACAACAGAACATAACAAATCACAATGATAAGGACTTAAATATAACAGGAAAGGAATTAAAACAACTATCAACCCTATTTTAAAATTGATCAATGTAGGATCACCTCAGTAACCTGTTACCTATAAATCAACAGATTTCTTACTATAGAGAGTTACAAAAAAACTGAGCAGGCTTTAGGTATACGTTCCACCAATCAAAGACCATTATGGCGAATTAATTAGAACTAACCACCAAACAATTTATCAAATGTTTCGAAAAGGGGATTTAAGATACCTAAGTGTACCACACATAATAGATTTTACAGTAAATTACATTAGCTTTACAGAACCCTAAAGCTACACTAAGGTATAATTTAATTAGTAATAAATTATTAAAGCTTGGAAGTAGAAGATACAAAGTTGTACTTAGGCTTGGATATTCCCCTAGTCACTGAAAAATAGCAAAAACATTTATATCGGGGAAGAACCCTGACAAAGTGTCTTTGTATCAACTAGTTTGCTGATAAAGTTTTAAAGCTTTCTGAATTTTTTTAAAGAAAAAACCCATTAATAATAACAACAAACTAATTTCTAATCACTAGTTTGGTTTTATAAACTAGCATGGGGATAACTAACAATAGTATCATCTAGCTAATGTGATTAATAACACATTTGAAGAAAATATGTATTGCATGGAGTCATTTATTGACGTCGGTCAAATTTTTGACAGTTTTGTTACTATATTTAACTCTTATCTAACAAACTATTCTCTCGTAAAATATCAGGACGAACACATTGAATTAGCATCAATAAAATCTGGAATACCATAAGAGAGTATCTTATGCCTTGTCCTGTACCATTTCGACACTGTGGATTTGCTGACAGCTAAAAATGCCATAGTAGGGAATAAAATTGCAGTTTCAGTAGTATAAAAAAACTCAGTCACTCTATAGCAATAATTTTAAGAAAACTTAGTTAAAAGCTCGATTAACTAACTGGAAAATCAAACCAAATAAATTAATTGGTTTAAGAAGCTTGACCTATTGTTACATTAAATGGTTTTTAGTTGAAAACGTGACTGTTACACTTTGGAGGCTTTCTCGAATGCAGAAACCAAAATGCTGCTGCTCTTGACCTTGGTTACGGCGGTTTGGACCCTCTCCACCAACTCAAAACGGGTTCCTTTTGGGCTGGATTTAAGTTTCTGGAACAGAAAAAAGTCGGACGGGACTAATTCCGGGCTGCATGGTAATTGGGGCCACGTTGTTATGTTGTGCGTGACCAAAAATTAACTTACGAATAGCGACGAGTGGTGGACGGTCTTTTCTTATCAGGTTCAAAGTTTTGATGACAAATTTTTGAGCTTGACACTTTGTCAAGGCTCGGAAGCAACTGAACCGGATCGCATTTTTTTACCTAAAACACTTTACCATTCATCCCACCAAAAACCATGTCCTAGCTAGAAAAATTATTTCCAATACTTTCCGTGTACGTAGTCTGTCCCAAAGCTGCTAAATCAATATTAATTTAATAAAAACAGTTTACGTGGCCGCAATATAACCTACCATCTGATAAAAGTGGACTATAATGCGCATGACGAAATGCCGACAACTTTACTAGTTGGGTGAGTTGGAAGTTAGAAAGTACATGTAGTGTGCGATCGTTGCATTTGCAACAACTAAGTGAGTACAGCAGCAAATGTTCATCAGATTTTCGGCAAGGTTGAAACATTCGCCCGAAAAAACTATTTAGATTATTTAGAAAGCTTTTGGGGGCCGTATAATAAATGTAATATGAACTTAGACATTATGCAAATCATGGAATGCTCAAATGACCTACGTTATGTAAAACCATTAATGACTAGAACAGCAAAAATTTTGAAGGTATATGGGTCACAATCAACAAGAATTGGCGATTAACAGTCCAAGGCTCAAAAGATGAGCTTAACTTCTAACGTCCCGATTTATTACCTTGCAAATTTTGCCTGTACACAAAACTTAAATCATTAAGGGATTTTGGAAAGTCAAAATTTAAGTCAACGTGATAAGGGATTTATTTGAGACTAACAGAGAACTCTACAGAATGTTTTCTATAGCAGAAACAACGCTGAATGAGGTATATGAGATCCTAAGTTTTTCACTTTGAGATAATTGAGGCTACGTGTAACTTTTATTTTATCTTGTACTATTTCTACTATATGTGAGAGTGGCATAGGATTGTCTTTTCCAATGAATCCAGAGTTTTTAAAACGAAATTATAGACGGATACTATACGCTGCTGACGCGGAGTAAGAGAACACAAATCTGCGAGACATAAAACGCTAAAGGTATTAAGGTATGGGGAACAAATAATTTTTAATCAGAGTTAGAGGCAACAGTACCAATTAGGCTTAAATTGACGTGGTACTTCCTTTCCTTCTTTCAGAGCAATCTTCCAACAATATAACGCTAAACCATATGTGGCACATAACACATTAAACTTTTCCATGACCCGAACGATTACCTAACCTTTCACTGTTTAAAAATATTTAAAATATCATTTAAGAAAGGGTATAGCGGTATCTGCAAGCTTCAGAAAATAATAAATGGAATGCAGTCTACTAGAGTATTATTCGTTTATTGTTTAATTTGTTGCTAAAACAAATACTTTGTAAATTTAGTTGTTGATAATATTACTAAATGTGCAAAATTTTAGTTTCTGATTTTTATTTTGTATTGGTGCTGCATTTCCAATAAACGATAGGGATGAAAAATATGCCTATATTTTCGTGAGCTAACAACACTAAACTTGAAACATTAAATAATTATATATTATAAAGGCTCCTAGATAAATTCAAGCTATTTGTATTATTTATAAGCTTTCTCATAAGATAGTGAGAAAGCAGCAAAGGTAGAACCCTGGGTTGCTGCTACTTGAGCGAACTGGCGTAATAAAATAGTTAATCCTAAAAATTAATTTTTACAAACATGAATTTCATTGTAAGGTCACTAATAAAAAATATTTAAATGCTGTAATTTTTATTTAAAACCTTAAATGTGGCAATAAAAGTGGTTGTTCTCTATAAGTGTTTCTGAATAATCCTCATATTTAACACTCTTTGTTTGTGCAGACAGTCCCATAATTCTTGTCGCACCAGCACTTATTGCATTCCTTGTCATAAGATTTGCCCGCCTCGCATTTTTCCGCATGTAGCTCGGAAGGCTCGTAACTAAAAAGCATAATTAGGCGATTGGTATTTTACAACTTCTACCAACTCACCATTTTTCTCGACTACAGAAACGGTCGTTGTCCTTAGAGCAGAAGCAGCTGTTGCAATCAGCTACTTGGTATCGCACGCCTTCTTGACACGCTTTGGGACAAATAAGATTGGCATTGAAATCTCACCAAGTATTAAAATGCTACTTACAAAACTCATCAGCTTTAACCAGAGCCAATATCAGCGCCAAAGCAAGCAAAACTACAAGCTTCATTTTGCAGAAGTTGCAGTTAGATCGAACACCAATGCGTTAATACAGCTACACCTAACGATCCGCTTTTATAAAGAGGTGGCGTCATGACTCTAGCAAAAAATGTAAATAAATACTCACAAGTATTAATAGATGGTACAAGTTTCTGAAGTGTACTTGAATATTAATGTATCTGGAAAATCCGCTTCTTCTTAGGTAAACAGGCTGATGACACTGTAACCTTTATAATAAAGGTAAAAGTACAATGCACCTCATTTTTTAGAGTCTAATCTACATAGTAACGTGATAGGCCAACTAGTTTTAAACAGGTATTTAATCCGCCCTCAAATGCACATTAGTTTTGTTGACTTATAGAATTGTTATTAATAACGTTTAGGCAACGTTAATAAAAAATATCTTTTTTAAATTCTGCAAATTGCTGTAATAATAATTATAAGTTTATAGTATAACCCAAACAAAATAATTTCACTAATTTTTGTGACAATTTTGTATCATATTTGGTAAAACATATTATGGTTTAAGGATATTTAATATTACTAAATTTAGGTGTTAGAAAATTACTAACATTTATTTTTTTTATTTGTATTTGCATACTTACAATCTACTCATGTTATACAAATTGAGTAATAAGTAAATTTGATCTTATATAGAAATACATGTCATGATCTAGGATCAAGCCATTGCCATCAACCTAGGGGAGAATTTTTTTTTTTTACAACGGCTGGCTGGTTAACGAGGCGCCCTATGAGGTCGTTTTCATGTCCTGGTAAGTGGTGGGTTTATGCTTTTGCAAGTCTCTGAATCTCGGATGCTACATACGGGATCATCAGGTCATTATGGATGGTCTCGTTACCTACATAACATAGTGCATCAGTCATTATGCGAAGGGTTTTAGACTGAACCCTTTGGAGTATTTTATATGGGATGCTTACGCGCAGCCCCAAAGTTGAATACAATAAGTCCAAATGGGCTTTGTGATTGTCTTATAAAGTAATAATTTATTTGATAGCGATAGCTGCGAACGTCTTCCGATTAACCAGTACCTTTGCTTCAATTTTAAGTCTATTTGTTTTCTCTTACATTTGATATGCATGAACCAGTTGAGTTTTGCATCAAGGTGCATTCCTATGTATTTGATTTCAGACTTGATTGGAATTGCAATATTATTGAAAGTAGTTTGAGGCAATCAAGTTGTCTATTAGTGAAGGTTACTTGAGCTGACTTCTCACTGTTTACTGTTATTCTCCACTTGCAAGTCCAATCTGGCAGTAGGTTTAGGTGATGCTGTAAATGAGCTGCAGATACTGCGGGCTTGTCACTGGTTGACAATATGGCCACATTAGCGGCAAACATGGTGTCCTACGTGGTTGGTGTATCATATGAATAGATCAAGTAGAGTAAAGGACCCAAAACACTACCTTGTGGCACTCCTGCTTGAATTTGGTGATAGTCAGAGGTTGAGCCATTTATCACGACTTAGAAGGATCTCTCGGCGAGGTAGGATTTTTGAAGTAGACAGATCGGACTTGGGAAGTGTAATTTTATTTTGAAAGCAAGACTGTGTGCCAGGCCTTGTCGAAAGCCTGCTTTATATCTAGGAATGCAGCTCTAATTAATTTTTGGTTTCAAGGCTTTTTATTATTTGATTGACGATTCGGTGGCATTGGTGTGTCGTTGAGTGGGCTTTACGAAAGCCGAACTGACAGGGTCGGATTATCTGGTTAAGATTTACTGTTTCTTTTATTCTTTTTAGAAGGAGTCTTTCAAAAACCTTAGACATTAAAGGGGTAAAAGGCTTATAGGTCTATAGAAAGATGGGTGGTTGGATGATTTGCCAGGCTTTGCAATTATAGTAATCTGAGCATACTTCCGTAGTACTGGAAAGTAACTTAACCTCATTATACTATTAAATATGGTGGTAAGAAGAACCAATGCTTTCCTTGGAAGATGCTGCAGAACTTCTCCTCCGATCATATCATAGCCAAGGGGTTTTTTGTGTTTGTAAATTTAATTCGCTTCTTATTGTTAGCAAAGCTGGCATGGAGCAGTCAGGAAATCTTGAACTTCATCATTGTTGTCATGTGGGTTTGGGGTAGCAAATACGTTTTGTTTTGTTTTGGCCCACGTGACATTAGGTTTTCTGATTGGTGGTATTGCCAGTATTGGCCTCTTAAATTTCTTAGTTGCTTTCTAGATTATATGATCGTTAGGAGATAGTTTTGTAATATATTATTTAAATGTTTCATTGATTCTATAAGAGTATTATGTAGTTGATGAGTAAGTCTATTGTCGACTGTTTTATCTTCCCTGTTCCTTGTTACTTGCCATTTTTTCTTTGTCTTTGATTGATTAGGTTTCGTATACGGCGGGGAATATTAACAGCTTTAGGACTGAGATTTCCAATAGTTAGTGTGGCTTGCCAGGCGGCTGACTGGATCATTGTCGTTAGATGGTGGACTACTTCATCCAGATCTTGATTATCTTGAATTTTAATGGTTAGGTTAATGTTTTCTTCTAACAGGTTCTTGAATTGATCCGTATTTTTATTACACAATCTAGCAGGCATTTCTTTTGTGATTATTGTTGTACTGACAGTAATGATGACTGGAGAGTTGTCAGTGGAGAGGTCGTAGTTAGATTCCGCTTTAGTATATACATTGGTTATTCGATTGAGTATTGCAAAATCTAATAAATCCGGAAGTTTGTGAGGATCACTAGGCCAATAGGTAGGTTTTCCGGTTGATTTGATTATGATTATCTATCATAATTGTTTCTCTAAATTGTTCTTAGTAGGTTGCGTCCTTTAGGGTTGATAAGTCTAGAGCCCCAGGTTGTATTTTTGCATTCCAGTCCCCTCCTACTATAAATTTGTTGCCTAGGAATCTGAGAAAATTTTCACATTCATCAGATGAAATGGAATGCCTTCGGGCTGTGCACGGCTAATATAACAAATGAGTAGGAAAAGGCTTCAACTTTTATAGCTGCACCTTGTATTTTTTCGGTTAGATAAGGCTGTATTTCATCGTGGATAATCGTATTTTTAATTATCACAGTTGATCCACCATGAACCGTCCCATCAGTGTGATTCGCATAATATACAGTATAATACGGTATTTTAATTACTGTTCTACTTGTTGCGTGAGTTTCTAATATAAGTAGTATGTCAATTTGTTGTAATAGAAGAAAAATTATTACTTTAAGAATATGGTTAGAGATACCAATGGCGTTTCACAAAGCGATGCGCAGTGAAGTAGCCATTTTTACGCTATTTTGCTAATCACTGTGGGAAGCATGTAAGTATCATGCTATTCTGACTTATTAGTTGGGAAACATATTTTTGAATTTGTTTAGGAAATTTGTAAGTACTTCGTTGGTGTTCAGTTGCTGTTGGTCTTGAGTTAGGGGATTGTTGCTTCTTCTAGCCCATGCTTGAGGATTGTCAACTACGTTTTGTGTAAGTCTTTGTGTTTCACCATTGTGATTATTAGCTTGGTTACGAAGAGGAGGGAATTCATTTAGGTTAGGAGGAGCTTGTTGGATGCTATTCCTCTAAATGGTGCGTTTCTGTATCTTTGAAGGTCTTGTAAGTAGCAGGATGATCTCCACCACATAGGGCGCACTTAGCTGGGGTACTACAGTCTTTTGTACAACTTGTCGTTTTGTGTCCACCGCCACATTTTACACAGACATTTTAAGCATTGAGGGATAATGTTCTTCTTTTTAGGAGGTTCTACCGATACAACTATGTTCCCGATGTACTTTACATCAAAGGTTTTTTTATTGGTCTCATTTGGTTCAAGGTGAATCATGAATAAAGGGGGAGGTTGTTTGGTTACCCTATGGCGCATATTTATCATATTGCGCACTTTATGACCTTGTTTAGCTAGCTCATTCTTTATTATTTCTACTGGTACAGAATGGTGCAGGTTCCGAATGGCAAATCTGTAAGATCTTTCTTCTTTTAATTGAAAAGTGTGGTTTATTATATTTTCCTTTTAGATGCCTTAACAGCTTTCTGTAGGAATCAGCGGTAATTGATTTTGATCGTATTATTTGATGTTGCTGACGTATACTATTGTTCTTTCTCGATGGTTTTAGTGATATTTTCAATCATTTTATCATAATTAGTCACTACATGGATAAATATTGTTGGAGGTTTTGCAGTTTTGTTTGTTGATTGTCATTATTGTTATTGTTTTTGTTTGTGCAAGAATTCCGTATCTGTTAGATGTAGTCAATTTGTTAGGTTGCTTTAAATTGGGATTCTCTGTGGTTGAATTCCTTTTTCTTTTCTTAATCGCCTGCCATTCGTGTTTTGAGGTGGATGGACTGCTTTTGTCTTTGTCAGTAGCTGCATCATCTGCAATCGATTCTTCTTCGTCGTTCACATCTGTATCTGTTAGTGTGTCATTGCCTGTTCTGTTATATTGATTACTTTCGTTGGTTTGCATTCCCGGCATAGGTAGGGTTGTAGTTGGGTTAATTGCAAAAGGGGGTGTCATTATTGTTTGGTTATAGGTCACATATGGGTATTGATGATTAAGATGACTTTGCGGTTGAGAAGTAGGGTATCCTTGAAGACCAGGGATATTGAAAGTAAAGCCGTAATTTTCAGGAGCGGATTGATTGTCTACGGCTGTTGTTCCCGGCAGGTCGAGGCCATAATTATTTTCGATTGGAAACATATTTATGGTATATTTACATTCAATCAATAAACTAAACTAGTAAAATAAGTGAAAGTTGTTTGTACGTACAATTTTTGTCAAGGGTGCCGCACTGTTATCGGAGCCCTTGCAAGCCGTCCGCACCGATTCACCTCTCGTACTCGACCACTAATATTTATTAAAGACTGTATGATGAAAACATTGCAAGGTACCTAGTGTTCCCATAAATACTGTTACAAAAGCAAACCCACCTTTGCTTT
The DNA here is from genome assembly GCA_036346155.1 of Sinelater perroti. Lineage (NCBI taxonomy): Eukaryota > Metazoa > Arthropoda > Insecta > Coleoptera > Elateridae > Sinelater > Sinelater perroti. The sequence continues at coordinate 184,626 of JARFIY010000093.1, forward strand.
GCACAGCATAGAGGTAACCATGACTTTAATATATAGATGCATTTGGAAAGTCTTAAAGTTGTAAGTTGTATTGTGGTCCTTGACATGTTTGGCTATTTACTAATATACATCCGTGTTGCTGCAGTAGAATTACATAAATGTGAAAATAGCAAAAGCATAATGTTTAAGACCCTGCATCCTCTCAGAATTAGCCGTACGTTTGTTATCGGTCTAGAAAATTGTTTAATAAGGCTGAAAGTGTCGAAAATGGAACACATTTCATTGGGACTGTTCAAGCAGTGAAGATTATTTCTCGGAAAATACAAATTTCCAAAAGATTTCTAAGATCTAGTAGTAGCTGCTTTCAAAAGACATATGGGACATTAAATTACAGATGCTTTAAAGGATAGGGGAGAAATAGCAAAGAGATTGTAGACTGAGTACGCACATGACCACAGAAGCATTTTGTTTACGGATAAAAAAATTTACAGTGGAAGAATCCTACACAAAAATGCCAAATGTTCAGAAATGCCTTTATTTAACAGCTGTAATGGTTTAGTTAGTGGAAGCGTAAATCACATATTTTTGAGATTTTTCAGCAAGACTACGCATGCATCCATATAGCATTGGCAACTCAAACCCGCCTGAGCATCAATGTGCCTCATTTTATAACAATAGAGGATTGACCTCCTGGTGCCTCATATCTCAGTCTATTAGATTGTAAGCTACGGACAGTTTTAGAAGCGACAGTGTGCCCAACAAGACTCTAATGTTGATTGTTTGAAGAGAGAACTGGAGGCTGCAGTCAGTCTAGTGCGTGCTGTTATAGACGACTAATATCGTAAAACTTGTGTACAAGCTAATGGTAGCTATTTTCAATAAATATATTGCGATTATACTTACAAATAAACATTTAATACAATAAAACATTAGCATTATAATCAGATCTTTTATGTTACCGCAAAGAAAAAAATCGCAAACCGTAAAATCGAAAGACTTGAGAAACCAGCCGAATAGCAACCTTCATTTCTTTACAGCACTTCCGGATTTTTTGCAAATCGCAAATTTTAAAATTTGTGAAAAGTCGAAACATTGCGAAAATATGAGACTTCAAAATAGACTTAAAACGTTCTTTTATTTTTATTTATTTTTTGACTTGTACTATGCATTTTTATAGCTAAACTTTTAAGGGGTTTAAAGAGGTAGGCGGAAGAAAAGGGGTTATTGATCCCTTAATTTTTAATGAAAATTGGCACAAATTAGCCACAATTTATATTTATTTATTTAATTGTTTCGGAAACTACACTTCATCTTTACCGCCCTTAATAACAAAGTATGTAAAATACTTACAATTTTATTTCATGTATCAAAGTTTCTTTATTCTCTATGAGGTTTGTCTCGGTGTGGCATCCAGCAATCGTCAGCCATCATCGTAGCAGTCCATTTTTATTGATACCTCTTTTCAATTTATTTGGTGATCTGATAAAATTTCTTGTCCATCTCTTCGCTAACGTTACAGAGATATTCAGAAAAATAGTTCAAATGTGAATTTAGGAAGTAAACTTGCAAGCTTACTGAACAGCCTAAATTTTTGTACTTTTGCAGCATGTTGTTAACGATTGATTTGAAGTTCGGCAACTTCTTATTGCCCAGAAACTTTAAAGGCTCCCCAGGTTTCTATTTCTGCAACTTCTATTTGTTTCTCAGAATTGCTATATTGCTCTTTTGGTCGTTGATGAGACTAGAAATTTGTCACATTTATCTTCTTTTGCTAAGGCTTTGACAAATTACTTTATCAAGCCTAACTTTTTATGCAAAGGTGAAAGGAAAACTTTATTCGGATCTATCAGAACTTTTCGAGACACATTTTGTTTCCAGGTTCTAATAAAGCTCTTTTTGGCCAATCTTTCTGTAACCAAGTCTTTGTCTTTACTAACCCATTCGCACAAAAAAGGAGTAAACTTTGTAAACCCTCCTTGGTGCCCTAGAAGCATCCGTATTATTTTGAGATCGCCGCACTTATGATTGTCGTATTCAATTAAATCGCGAACGAATTTTACATTTTCGTAACACTCATTTAAATGGACAGAATGTCCGATGAGTATTGAGGGATACTCTCCCACCGTCTCGTTATCTGCAACACAAACAGCTTTGTAGATTCCCTAAGTGACATTTAGAGGGGAGGAGTGTCCTCTTGAAAATTAAAATATAAATAAAAAATTAATAAATAAAAATGTAATGTAATGAAACATTAGGCTCATTTATAGCTATATTCATTAGAAAACTTAAGGGATCGATTAACCCCCTTCTCTCCTAAACTCTTTTTTTAAATGCATGGTATAAGCCAAAAAGTAAATATATTTATTTATTATATATAAAAACAAAGATTTATGTCTATTTTACAGTATCAGATTTTCTCAATTTTTCGACTTTTTACAAATTTTGAAATTTGCCATTTGCGAAGCATCTTGACATGAAGGTAAAAAATGAGGATCATGAAAAACACAACCATTGCAGACTGGTGTAATAAATCCTCTTTAGCATATGTATAACTCAATCCAGCGCTAAGAGAGCTCCCACTAAGTAGTCACGTACTTTGACATACCAATAAGGTAAGATCCTCTGTCATTTGTGGAAGTACCCACAACTTTAACATATCTAGGTGCATTGCATCCATCTCAGATTTTCTTTATATGAGGCACAATACAACCACTGGTAAAAATAAATACCTCAAAGAGTTGATTTATCGTGAGCCTCTTTTGGAAACCTTAGATACATACTGCAGAATAAAAACATACCCTTAAATCTAAAGCGAAAATTATTTGACACATTTCTCATTAGCTACATAAGTACTGGAAACCATGGCTCTGACAAAGAACAGTGCAAATTGGTTTCGACCAATGCTAAGAGTTATGAAAAGAATGATGCTGGATATCTTAATAAGAAATAAAATTACAAATGTGATAATAACACAAAGAACAGGAACAATAGATATTATGGAAAGTTTCGCAAAACTGAAGTGGAGCTGGACAGGCTACATCTCTCGGAATACTAACAACAAATGGACATAAAACATCACCCACCAGAGACCCCGAGAAACAAGGAGTAAAGAATGACCGCCGTATTCCGATAAATCGTATCTCTTCTTTATATTTTTAAGTAAATTGTTAAAATTATTTCGTCTATTGGGTTTCAGTTTACAATCACCCTCGTTTTTGCTCTCTTTGCTTTCTCTACTCCAATCCAAAAGTTTATGTACTCGTCCGTGTATTTGTTTTCTTGCTCTTTTCGTTTTTGTTTCACTGAGTACTGCAATGTCAATATTATATATGTGTGTAGCTCTTTAAAAACTTCATCTTGCTTTGTGCTTAAACCTTGGATATTCCAGCATTCTATACTCATTTGCTTGTGTCGTTGTCCGTATTTCAAGGTTTTGCTTTAAAATTTTTAGCAATACCTTAAGATTTTACAAGTAACTTCAACCTCCAACTTGGAGGACCGGTTAATTTCTTCTTTTCTTAAACTAGGTATCTTCTACTGAATTTACGAGATCACTCTTCTCGCTGATGGTTCTTCCGCACTCATTTACTGGTTTTCATCCTGTAACCCTAGGAAGGGGCCCTTACTGGGTGCTATCAGCCAAAGCCTGTTGCACTCAGCTTTTTAACGAGGTTGATGCTCCTCCGCCTCCTCACTTTCTCATCCGGGCTTGGGACGGGCATAGATGGAGTTACTCGGTTATAACGGGTAATTTGAGTGGATTTAGTTTCGACGTAATTACAGTCTTGATTTCACTAATCTTACAGTTCTTAAGTGGTAAGTACGTCTGGACCGGAGCATCATGATATTAAATTTCTTCTTCTTTTGTGTGCTTATGTAAACAAATAGTTCATCTGCAGCTTTTAGGTGATGTGGAAAACAAAGGCGTATTCCTGATGACTTTGAGCCTAAGTATTATTAGTGAGGCGTAGAAGTGTCACATGGCCCTGTAGTTGCTTTAATTTTTTATTCGCTTGCTAAAGAGCAACAAATGTTCCTGCAGATTTAGTTTGCCGTGGTCATTATGTTGGACAAAAGTTGTTTGCATAATTGAGCTTTAGCTTATCATCATTAAACACCGTTATTTGTAGTCCACATAGTAACCAACGTTCTGCAGCATTTTTGTTTTGCCGGGATAGGCCAACTGGTGCCGTCAATATTCTAAATATTTGAGGATGTTGTTAGCCATGCGACTTGTTGAACTGTCTAATTAAACATTTCCACCCTAGAGATCAACATCTGCCTTAATTTTAAGGATATATCAAGTGATAATTTTTATCAATTATCCTTTTGAAAAGATTAAAATCTGTTGATTTATTGCAGAGGGTGCCCATGATTATTACAATTGGCGGGTGATCAGATAAAAGTTCAAGGCAAAATAGTACTGTAAAGTAATTGGGGTTAACGTACTATTCTTACGCAGAAGTTTAGTATATTTTATATTTTTACCACATCGGATGACCAGTAAGTTGTTTTACTAAAGTTAAGTTAACCCATTATTGACTATTTCTTTTAGCAGTTTTGTTACCTTCAATGGTAATAAGTCGTAATCCGCATTGTAATCTCAACTAGAGATAAACCTATTACCCAAAGTTTGCATATAATACTCATAGTGCATTAATTTCTTATTGCACCTTAGTGGATAATAAGCTACTGAGAAGAGTAGCGGTATATTTCAATAGTCGATTGCTGTAATAATTTAAATTTGTAATTGGTACTTTCAAAGTTAATGACGTTCAATTTTATTTTTTCTAGTGAGATTTTGATATTAATCTAATATCTACGCAGTAGTTGGAGAGAAAGATTTGAAGCTCTTTTTTATATTATGGTAATCCGTTAGCTATTCAGACGGCTAATTTAAAAAGTTGATTCGGTATAGTTTCTAAAGGGAGTAGTCTGTAGATTTATCATTATGTTCATTGTTTTATTAAAGGTTTTCAACATTTTCTCAAGTTTAGACAACTTGTTTGTTGATTTTTGCTGTTTGCTAGCTCTGCTCTGTGTCCGCTGCTTCCGCTGGATAATTGAGCAAAATTTATATTCCATAAAAAACATATTTTATGGAATTTTATTTGCTTGGAATTTCTTTGTATCCTGTACCGTTTATGATGAAGTTCTATTGATGATTATATTCTGATGCTTACTGACAACTCCTCATTATTTTATTAGTAAACCCTTACACTAATCCTAAATTTTGTATAAACGAATATTTAAGTGTAACTGCTTACTACTGTTTCCTTATTACCCTAAAAAGGAGTAGGTAAATAAAGGAAGTTACTTAAAGTCAGCTACAACTTAATACAGATAATATCTTCTTCTGGCAGTGCCTATCCGTTTCGGATGTTGGCTATTAACATGGCTATCCTAGCTTTATTGGCTGCTGTACGGAAAAGCTGCAAGATGAGTTGCAGTAGGCCATATCGATGTTCGTTACGCATTATGTGCCCCAGGTATTCCATTTTACGTTTTTTGACAGTGATGATTATTTCACAGTCTTTCTGCATTCTACGCAGTACTTCTCTATTTGTAACCCGGTCGACCCATGAGATTTTCAGGATGCGTCTATAACACCACATTTCGAACGCCTCTAACTTCTTGGTAGTAGCCTCGGTTAGCGTCCAAGATTCCACCCCGTACAGGAACACTGCGAATACGTAGCATCTCAGTAAACGAATTTTTATTGGTATTAAGAGGTCGTGGCTCTTGAATATTATGTTCATTTTGATGAACGCTGTCCTGGCTTTTTCAATTCTTTGTTTTATTTCAATTGAGTGATCCCATTGTTCGTTTAGGCTTGTCCCTAGATATGTGTATTTCTCAACTCGTGTTATCTGTTGTTGGTTAACTATTAGACGTCCCGGTGGTATTGGATTCTTGCTGATGACCATGTATTTAGTTTTTTGTATGTTAAAGTTTAGACCATATTTTTGGCTTGATTCTGCTACGCGTGTTATTAGGGCTTGTAGGCCTTCTAGGTTATCTGACAGTATAATTGTATCGTCTGCGTATCTTACGTTGTTCAGCCGTTCTCCGTTGATGAGTGTTCCCTCGTCAATATCTTCTAAGGTTGTTTTCATGATGTGTTCGGAGTAGATGTTAAAGAGTAGCGGAGATAGCACACAGCCTTGTCTCACACCTCTTTCTATTTTGATCTCCTCAGTCATTTGGTTATCTATCTTGATAGTTGCTGATTGGTTATAGTAGATGTTGTTAATGATACGTAGATCTTTATCATCTAGACCAATTGTTTTTAAGATTGATATTAACTCGTCGTGTTTGACCCGATCGAAAGCCTTTTGATAGTCTACAAAACACATATACACGTCACAGTTCACGTCTCTGCATCCTTGTATGAGGACTTGAATGGCGAAAAGAGCGTCTCTTGTACCTAATGAGTATCGAAAGCCAAATTGTGTGCGAGTTAGTTGCGCTTCGCATTTTTTGTATGTCCTCCTATGTATTATTTTTAGCATTATTTTAAGAAGGTGGCTCATTAAACTAATAATTCTATAGTCTTCACATTTTTTCGCATTCGGTTTTTTCGGTAGCGTTATAAATGTGGATTTAAGCCATTCAAGTGGGATTACTCTTGTTTCGTATATGTTATAAAAATGGCCGTGGGCCATTTAATTTCATCGTTCTCCATGTTTTTTAGAATTTCTGCGTGGAAGTTGTCTGGCCCCGTCGCCTTTCCGTCCTTTATTCCTTTTATTGCGGCTATCACTTCTTCTTGAGTAATTTCCGGTCCTGTGTTACCTATGGAGTCCCCTGTTTTTAGTGTATCGTTGTTTCTCTTATCTTTGAAGGTCTTCTCAACATAGTTTTTCCAAACTGTTTTTATTTCATTTACATCTAATATTGTATTGCCGTCATTATCTTGTAAGCATCCGGTTTTCTTTGGTCGTTGTAATCCTGCTGCTTCTTTCACTTTTTTGTGCAGATTGGGAAGAGTCATGTTTACCATCTAGTGATTCAATGTCTTTGCACTTTTCCTCCATCCAAGCGTTTTTGGCGTCTCTAATCTTTTTCTTTATTTTTTTGTCGATTTGTGTGTATCTGGTATTGTCTTTGTTCTTATTTTTCCGTCTTTCCTCCATCATATTCAATATGTCGTCTGTCATCCACATCTTCTTTTTCGTTTCAGTTTCAAACCTTATCATTTTACAGTGTCAGAGTAATATGCTTGTTCAACGCTCAACCAAATGTTATCAAGTGTCTTACAATAGAAAGAAAACTTAAGGCACAGTTTGGAGAAAACCAGTTGAAACTAAAGCTTACTAATGTAGCCAGAGGAAAGAATAAGGAAAATATTTGCAATCCTCTCTGCCTTTTTAAAGGCGACTGCCAATTAATGGTACCTGAAATTATTTATAAGATTGAAAGCTACAAAAATACCCAGGCAATCCGATGCGTTATCCTGCAGTTCTAAACGACATAGGAATAAGTAAGTAGAATTAGATAACCATCTGCTAGGTAAATGAAATAAAACTAATAATTAATTTCCATCTAAGTTACATTAAAAACACTGACAAAATGTAACAAAACAAATTACTCCTGTATTTAAACAAACATATAAAGTGACTTAATGTTCTATTTGTGGATTTAGTGTAGGTTGTCGTAAAATTAATCGTTAATATATCGTGAGTTGATTTATATACCTGTTGAACCTGTTGCAACAATAACAAGTAAATTTATAGTTTGTGGTTATTCATAGCTTATAAGAAATATAAATAACTGACTTGTTTACCTTTTATTTTCTTAATTTATGTAGCAATTAAGCAGTCAATGATCTTTACATATTTACTCACCATAAAAGTGCCACTTATAAGATTATAGAAGTATTTTTTATTTTATTTTTAATAATAAATAGCTGAGGCACAAGAAGCTGCTCTATTTATAGTTATTACGCTACCTACAAAAAACTCGGATCAGTTGAAATTTGCTCGTTTCTAATACTGTATATACGCCATCATCATAATTGCATTTATTAAAAATAGAACTTATCATTTTATACATAGTGGTAAATTTTTAGTATTTCAAGAAACGTTGCAGCCTATAGTAGCGGCAATACTAAAAAACAAAATGCAAATTCACAACTATAACTATGCAGATTTATTAATAGGACAATATATAATTAAATTTTCAAAACATTTCTCCATAAATATTAATATTTATTAATTATCGTCTGGCCCCACTGGGACTTGTGCGGCCGTCTCCGTATTTCAAATCAAACAAAAAACGTGTGGTGTCACTATAGACTGCATTTCATTCATTATTAACACACTCCCGTAGTTCACCCAAATTTCTTATAAGTCCTGGACACCTCAGTATCCTTCACGCGATAACATTTCAAATATTTGCAATTAGCGAAATTGTAGGTGACCTTGTCAAATTTTAAAATTCTGCTCTGCCCTGTTGAAGGAAATTTAATGTGTTATACCACATGTCGTTCAGCGTTATTTTGTTGATAGCTTCTTTAGGGTAGCTTTTGAAAACTTGTGATAGTTCTCTATCCCATAATACTCATAGGTGTGTGCCTCGCACAAACTCATTTTCTTAACCTCTTTTTCGCATCTACAACAAATTATCATCTGAACATTGTTTCAAGTTAAACAAAACCTAAATGTATTAGACAATTTGTGTGTCCACAGGCACCTTTCTATCCTCCATTATAATCATTGTTGCTGGTGTAAAGGAATTAGTGGTAGTCACAAAAAGAATATCGTGCTGTTTCCATTGCAAGTAATTGACATTGAACAGAGGAGCCCCTGTGGGGATTCTCCATTGGGCACCTCCCCAAGAGACGGATAGGGAAAAGCCCAGCAGATATGATGGGTACCGGAGAAATAAAATACCCGAGAAGTACCAAAACTAGCAACGGCGTAGTAGGCACCCGACAAATAATGTATTCCGTGGTTTGTACACAGGAGAGAACGCGGAAAGCAACACAGTTTGCAGTATGTACAGGTGGAAGTAGGGAAGCTGGTACAACTGTATGAAGCATAGCTACCAGCGTGAATCAAATTATGGTAAAACAGCGGAAGTACTGCAGTGAGGGGGATAAGGATAGCCACCTCATTATATATTAACTATCCCAAGATTATCATAATAGCTTAGAGCAACAAAGTTTTGGCCGCCAGTCCGGAGCACTTCTTAATCGGAGATGATCAGAGATTATTGCCGGATCGGAAGAAACGGTTATTGCCACGTTAAAGAGGGGACTTTTTCATGTATATCCCTCAAAGAACTAGTTGCCGAGCTCCAAACTACTCGGAACTACGGTAACTTAAAATAAGTGTAAAAATAAGTTGTTAGATAACCAGATGTAAAACAACATGACCGGCGGGAAAAACGGAAACGGGGACTTTTAAATCCCGTGAAGTGAAATCAATCTTGCAGGTCAGAATATGTAAAAAAATTGAAAAACTGCACTTGACCAAGCAAGTAAAGAAAGCAAAATAAAATTGCACTAGATAGGAATCGAACCCTCGACAATCACGACGCCTAACCGGCTGAGCCATTCGCTGACTTTTGCAAACGTCAGTGGAGCATGCATAGAACATCTGGCATGAGGAGAAATCAAGAATAGAATACGGGTAGACTTTACTTTGCATTCCTTACACTTATTTTACCCTACCGTACCTCGGAGGGGTTCGGAGCTCGGCAGCTAATTCTTTGAGAGATATACATGAAAAATCCCCTCTTTAACGTGCCAATAACCGTTTCTTCCGATCCGGAAATAATCTCTGGTCATCTCCGAGTAAGACAAGGCTGTACGCTGTCCCCACTGCTTATCAACACATATTTAAAAGTAGTCCTACAAAAATGAAAAAATGATGTAAAGAGAATGGGCATGCCAGTTAACGATACCCATTTATTTACTCTTAACTTCGCTGACGACCAGGTTGTGATTGCACAGGATATGCAGATGGCCTAGAATTTATGCTGAAAAGACTTTATTAAACATACGAAACAGAATATATAGCAATAAACACCAATGCTAATTTTTAAGTGATAGTAAATGATACGGAAGAAACTAAACAAGTTCAACAATTTAAATATTTAAAAACTTTAATATCTACTAACGGGGTAGGCCAGGATGAAATAAAAAACAGAATTGAAACCAGCCATAAAGTACTAGGAAGCTTAAATTCGATATGGTGGGATAAGCATATCTCGAGGAATGCTAAAATACATATAGGTAAATCATTGGTAGAATCAGTGCTGGTTGTGAAACGTTGAAAATTAACAATGAATATAAAGGGAAAACTACAGGCCGTAGAGATGGAGTACCTTAGAAGAAGCGCGCTGGTATCTAGAAGGGAAGATGTTGCAAATGATTAAATCTGGCGTAGAATGAGGGCCACAGACACAACAACGGACAGAATTAAAAGGAGAGGACTTGATGAGGATGAACGACCAATGATGGCCGAAACGAATCTTCAAATGGACTTCCCCAGGAAAACGGAAAAGAGGAAGACCTAGAAGATTATGGAATAACGGAATATAATTCGTCCGGAAATACGAAAAACTGGGTAGGTCAAATTTCCCCGAACTACATTACTTTCCTTATTACAGGACAAAGAAAGTAAAAATATAAAAAGAAATACAAACTTCAAGATAAAACAGCCTGAACTTGCAACTCGTTTCTCATTGTGATGAAGGAGTTTTTGACCGAATATAATAGCATCATTAGAAAGAGCAGGTGAAAATCTATCGATTTATATCTTTCTATTATTTTTTTGGCTACTTGCTTTCAATTGTGAGCGAGTTGAACGTACCGCGCTCCATTAGAAAAATGCACCGCGTGTGCCGCATGCGATTCGGGACAGCTGCTTCAAGTGCGATAGGCTTATGAAAGTACAAGCAAGCAACAGTCGGCATTATTTTAATTTTTTTGTGTGCAGACACATTAGTGGCTTGTCTTCGTTGAATGAGGTTATTGTCTACGTAATGACACCTTTGCCGAAATGTTGCATTTCATTCAAAAAGAACGGCAACAGTTGCTACTGAAGAAATTTAGTTTTCTTGACAAATGCTTGCGATAAAAAATTCCGCGATTTTCATGGTCGGTATATTTGTAATTCATGTAGGACACAGCTATATAAGAAGAAAGATCAATTGAGAACTGTAAGTAACGAGACAGAAAAACCAATGGAAGGGAGTAGAGAAGAGATAGATACGCAAGACGGAGAAGAAGAAGATATGGATATCAATGTGTCGTTCAAGGATCCAGATTACGAGTGTACTTTAAAAGCTGATAAAGGGGTTAAACGAAAAAATATATAAAATATTGAATTCAACGACCATGCAATGCAAAATTTTCTTAAAACGTATCAAAAACGTAGAGGGGAATGTATAGGCATGTATATTACTCATATAAATATTTATGTGAAATAATAAATATTTTATCACTCCCAATTAATTGACATTATTCATTTCAAGGGTAGCAACGAAAGAAAAGCGAGTTGGTAAATTAGACCACCCGGGGAGAGTCGTTTTGTGCCAGACCTAGCGCACGTACCCTTCCACTAAAACATCAATAACTTCTCGTTCCATGGGAAATGCAGTAATGTTCCTTCGCGTAGGTGTAGCTTAGAGTATAAAAAACATTACAGTTTAAATATTTTTGTCTTAACCCTACGAGAAGTTGGCTAATTTTTTAATTGTTTATTAAAAAATTAATTATTTATATTGATTTGTT